>JAJQKJ010001538.1:0-56665 GCA_029574335.1 Rana kukunoris | reverse complement strand
TTAGATGCTAGAGGTTACAGACATGAGTTTGTTCTTGTTTGGTTGCTAGAGCTTACTGTACAGTATTATTGCTCACTGCTTAGTTGCTAGCACATCATCTCCTCACTGCAGAGGGGCACGCTATACATATGAATGCTGCCTTTATTTACATATGAATGCTGCAGGCCTCAGCTATTTACATATAAATCCTGGCGCTATATACATATGAATGCTCCCGTTATTTACATATGAATGACGGTTATTTACATGTAAACACAGCGTCTGCAGGTGAGTCATCTGTACACAACAATAGGGCAGATCTGGGCAGCATTAGTAGCAGCAATTCACACTGAGATATCAGGACACAGCACAGGACTAAAACTTCAAGGCACAAGGGAATTTAAACTGGAATAGTTGGCAAGTATTGAAGCAGCTGCTTTGGGCGCCACACAATGACAGGGCCCAGGGCAGCTTCCTCTTTTGCCCTGCCTTAAAGACGTCCCTGGCACTACTAGTAATACGGAATAGTGTTAGAGCC
The DNA here is from genome assembly GCA_029574335.1 of Rana kukunoris. Classification (NCBI taxonomy): domain Eukaryota; kingdom Metazoa; phylum Chordata; class Amphibia; order Anura; family Ranidae; genus Rana; species Rana kukunoris. Next base: position 56,148 of record JAJQKJ010001538.1, on the reverse strand, counting down.
CACTGAGCTTCAAAGAGGGCAAACTGTTGGTGCCGCTTAGCCAGTGCCTCTGTGACTGAAGTTGCCAATTTATTTTCTTTCTTCATGGGACTGAGATTCATTTTGCAGCAGTCACAGTTCTGCATAATGTCCTCTTTAGTCACAGAGGCACCATCTAAGCGGGCACCAACAATTTGCACTCTTTGAAACCCTGCAAGCTCTGACACAACTGAGGTGGTTCTGGCCAGCTCAGTAGATTGCTTAAAGAAGGGCCTGGATTCTTTCCTAAATACACATAATATAACTGAGTACAGTGGCGTAACCAGAGTTATGGGCGCCCGGGGCAGAATTTTTTTTTCCCCCCCCCCCCCCCCCCTTGTATAATCATCCACTCTGGTTATAAGGATCTGTAATGTATCCCTCTCAGGGCTTTCAGCATGTAAGGGGTAAATTATTGCAGGATTAATCATTTAACCCCTTACTGTAAGGGATTAACAGACTGACCCCCCCCCCCCACAACCACAGATCCCCCCATCATAGACTGAACCCCCCCCCCACAATCACAGATCCCCCATCACAGACTGACCCCCCCACAATCACAGATCCCCCATCACAGACTGACGCCCTAAATAACAGACCTCTCATCACAGATGGATCCCCCAATCACAGATAGACCCCCCACAATCACAGACCCCCTATTTAACAGACCTCAGACAGTAACCCCCACCATAGTGCAGACCTCAGACAGTAACCCCCAGTAGTGCAGACCTCAGACAGTAACCCCTACAATAGTGCAGACCTCAGACAGTAACCCCCAGCATAGTGCAGACCTCAGACAGTATACCCCAGCATAGTGCAGACCTCAGACAGTATACCCCAGCATAGTGCAGACCTCAGACAGTATACCCCAGCATAGTGCAGACCTCAGACAGTATACCCCAGCATAGTGCAGACCTCAGACAGTATACCCCAGCATAGTGCAGACCTCAGACAGTAACCCCCATAATAGTGCAGACCTCAGACAGTACACCCCATAATAGTGCAGACCTCCAGACATAACCCCCCTTTTTAGTGCAGACCTCAACAGTACCCCCATAATTTGCAGACCTCAGACAGTAACCCCCAAATAGTGCAGACCTCAACAGTATACCCCCCCTTAAAGTGCAGACCTCAGACAGTAACCCCCATATTAGTGCAGACCTCAGACAGTAACCCCCCATAAGATGCAGACCTCAGACAGTAACCCCCATAATAGTGCAGACCTCAGACAGTAACCCCCAATAGTGCAGACCTCAGACAGTAACCCCCAATAGTGCAGACCTCAGACAGTAACCCCCAATAGTGCAGACCTCAGACAGTAACCCCCATAATAGTGCAGACCTCAGACAATAACCCCATAGTAGTGCAGACCTCAGACAGTAACCCCCAATAGTGCAGACCTCAGACAGTAACCCCCATATAGTGCAGACCTCAGACAGTAACCCCCAAACAGTGGCAGACCTCAGACATTAACCCCCAATAGTGCAGACCTCAGACAATAACCCCCAGTAGTGCAGACCTCAGACAGTAACCCCCTATAATAGTGCAGACCTCAGACATTAACCCCCAATAGTGCAGACCTCAGACATTAACCCCCATAGTGCAGACCTCAGACATTAACCCCCAGTAGTGCAGACCTCAGACAATAACCCCCAGTAGTGCAGACCTCAGACAGTAACCCCCAATAGTGCAGACCTCAGACAGTAACCTCAGACATTTAACCCCCCAATAGTGAAGACCTCAGACATAACCCCCAATAGTGCAGGACCTCAGACAGTAACCCCCAATAGTGCAAGACCTCAGACATTAACCCCCAATAGTGCAGACCTCAGACAGTAACCCCCCAATAGTGCAGACCTCAGACATTAACCCCCAGTAGTGCAGACCTCAGACAGTAACCCCCAGTAGTGCAGACCTCAGACAGTAACCCCCAGTAGTGCAGACCTCAGACCTCAGACAGCGGCGTGTGTGGTTTTCCCTCAAGCGCGGGCTCCTCCTCCTCTGTGGGTGTGAACAGAGAGGAGGGCTGCCGCCGGGTGTACCAAGATGGCCGCGCTCCGGAGCTAGGCCGAAGCCGGGGACTTTCCTAGGCCGAGGCTCCGGAGCGCTCCGCGGAGCCGGTGGATGGATTCGCCCCCCCCCATTTTTCGCCCGGTGCGACAGCCCCCCCTGCCCCCCCCCCCCGCTACGCCAGTGACTGAGTACTAAGTTCTGTAGGTAAAGTTGATCCGGGGTAAATCCGATTGCCTCTCGGGGGATCAGGAAGGAATTTTTTCCCCTCCAGTAGCAAATTGGATCATCGCTCTGCTGGGGTTTTTTGCCTTCCTCTGGATCAACTGGGGGTGTATGGGATGTACTGTGTTTTATTTTGTTTTGTTTTTTTTGTTTTTTATGGTTGAACTGGATGGACTTGTGTCTTTTTTCAACCTGACTAACTATGTAACTATGTAACTATGTAACAACTCCATATTATTAGCAGCAGGTGTTGCCACTGGTGGCAGGGGTTTTTTTTTTTTGGGCGGTGGCAAACAATTCACCCGACACCACTCCCCTCCCCCCAGTCAGTCAGTCAGTCAGAGCCTCGCATTTACCCCATCTCATGGGCAGCGCTCTGCTGCGGTGACAGGTTCTCTCCAAGCTGCGGGCAGCTGCTTTCGATAACCTTCATTTATACTATATAGAAAGAAGAAAAAACATGGGAAAGTGGGATTTTAAAAGTGATCAAAAACAATATAAGTACAGTAAAAAAATTTTTTTATTAATTACAAAAATGTATAATACATAAGAACTATGTCACAAAGAACAATGTATACAAATCCATACAATGTAGAGGTTGTGATAGATATATAGACACATGTATGAACTCTTGTCTAACCAAGAGTTCATACATGTGTCTATATATAAATATCACAACCTGCAGGGCCGCCATCAGGAATTATGGGGCCCCTTACACAGCTTCGGGGGGGGGGTGAATTGAGAAGCCACAAATTGGGGGGTTGCCCTGGGGACCTTTAATATATATCAAATTAAAAAAGGGGCCCTGAGAACCTCTGGGCCATTTAATAAAAAGAAAAAAAATACATATATATAAAAAAAGGGAGGGTTGCAATCTGGGGCCCTGGGGACCTCCGGGCCCTTTAATAAAAACGATTTTTAGAAAAAAAAATATATATTTTTTTTAAATAAAAATAAAATAAAATAAAAGGGGGGTTGCCACCCGGGCCCCTTACCAAAAAAAGGGGGATTGCCATCCAGGCCCCTGGGGACCCCCAGCCCCTTACAGGTGTACTGCCTATAACCCCCATGATAGCAGCCCTGACAACCTGACCTGTTTAACGAGGCCAAAACATTGCCTTCCACATGCAGGTAGAGAGCCGAAATGGCCTTCCGTTAGAAGAAATGGCGTTTTGGAACCTGCCACTGAGGTACCGCACATTCCACAAATTCACAAAAGGGGGCAGAGTCTACCAGCTGAAAAGGCAGCAGTTGCAGTGCTAGCAACTTGGCCAAGTTTGCATTTAGACGCTGAGCATGTAGATGGCTGGGACCAAATTGCTTTCTACGGTTCAGTAGGAAATTTGCCTGCTAAAATCGGATGTTGGTGTACCGCTAGCAGATTGGCTGCAAGTACTTGGCACACCTATTGCTATACCTTCATTCCTCTCAGTGCAGGTTTTTGAGAGGTCTGGAGGTATAGTGGGGTTGGAGATCCCTAATGAGGAGCAGGGAGAAGTCCGCCTTTTTCTTTGATGTGAGTCTTTCAAGTGCTGTTGCCAATGGACTGCATGGCAGGTCATCATATGTCTGGTCAAGCATGTGGTGCCCAAGCGGCTGCTGTTCTGGCCATGCTGAATCCGTTTCAGACATAGGTTGCAAACAGCAACAGTGCGATCTGCTGCACACTTGTCGAAAAAGGCCCACACCAAAGAACTTCAGCAATCAATGACTGCTGAAGTTCTTGTTCCTGTGCAAAACTCTTGAGCAGATAAGCAAATCTCAGACACCATAGAAGGGAAGTATAACATCTTTATTGTTTTAAGAAAAAAAAAATGAACAGCCTTTGAGGCATTAATAACTTTTTTTTTTTAAACTGATTCTCCATGTTTTTCCTACATTTAGATCATGCATGGTATTATGTACTTGATTGTAACATGTAAATTGTGTTTTTGCTTTATGGCAGCCAATGGACACTCACCAAGAGGGCATTCCTATTAGATACCATCCTGGGACCACCATCATTTGTTTTCTAAAGTGGAGAAAGTATTGGAATGCTTTGTATTCCTTCCAAAATATTTTAAGAGGTTGCAGTGGTGTAGCGTGGGTTGTGGCAAGTAATTTGCCCCCCCCTCCCCCTAACCTGAACACTGACCACTATACTATTTTTCCACTACACTAACCACTATACTGACCACTACACTACACTGACCACTATACTATACTGTCCACTACACTGAAAACTATACTGACAGTGACCACTATTCTATACTGTCCACCACACTGACCACAATACTACACTGTCCACTACACTACACCGGCCACTATACAGACCTGCCTATAGTAACTTTCTGCGCCTTTGTCTCTCTCTCTCTCTCTCTCTCTCTGCCTCTGTCTCTCTCTCTCTCTCTGCCTCTGTCTCTCTCTCACTTTGCCTCTGTCTCTCTCTCACTTTGCCTCTGTCTCTCTCTCACTTTGCCTCTCTCTCTTTTTGCCTCTCTCTCTCTCTCTCTCTCTTTGCCTCTGTCTCTCTCTCTTTTTGCCTCTGTCTCTCTCTCTTTGCCTCTGTCTTTCTCTCTTTGCCCCTGTCTCTCTCTCTCTCTTTGCCCCTGTCTCTCTCTTTCTTTGCCTTTGTGTGTCTCTCTTCCTCTCTTTGCCTCTGTCTCTCTCTCTCTGTCTCTGTGTGTGTCTCTCTCTCTTTGCCTCTGTGTGTCTCTCTCTCTTTGCCTCTGTGTCTCTGTCTTTTTTTGCCTCTGTGTCTCTCTTTCTTTGCCTCTGTGTCTCTTTCTCTCTCTTTTGCCTCTGTCTCCTTCTCTCTCTCTCATTGCCTCTGTCTCTCTCTCTTTGCCTCTGTCTCTCTCTCTCTCTCTCTCTTTGCCTCTGTGTGTCTCTCTCTCTCTCTCTTTGCCTCTGTGTCTCTGTCTTTCTTTGCCTCTGTGTCTCTTTCTCTCTCTTTTGCCTCTGTCTCTTTCTCTCTCTTGTTGCCTCTGTCTCTCTCTCTCTTTGCCTCTGTCTCTCTCTATCTCTCTTTGCCTCTGTCTCTCTCTCTCTCTCTTTGCCTCTGTCTCTCTCTTTGCCTCTGTCTCTCTCTATCTCTCTTTGCCTCTGTCTCTCTCGTTGCCTCTGTCTCTCTCTTTGCCTCTGTCTCTCTCTTTGCCTCTGTCTCCCCTGCTCTTTGCCTCTGTGAGTCTCTCTCTCTCGCGCTCTTTGCCTCTGTCTCTGTCTCTCGCTCTCTTTTTGCCTCTGTCTCTCTCTCTCTTTGCCTCTGTGTCTCTGTCTCCGTTTCTCTCTTTGCCTCGGTCTCCTTTTCTCTCTCTGCCTCTCTCCCCAGTCCGTGTTCCTCCTCACCTGCTTGTCCTGCATCATGACATCGGTCCGGAGGATAGGAGGCGGCCGCCATGTTTGTTCAGTGCCCGGCGCACTTAGATTGGGCGTATGGAGGTCATGTGCAGAGGCGGGAGTTTAGGATCACGGATAGGCCAGCCCCACGCCGCACATGATCCCCATGGCCCAATTTACAGGGCGCTGGACATTGAAAGATGGCGGCCGGAGCTTAGGGCGGCCGGGGACACAGGAAATGAAATTTAGGAGAATGCAGCCAGTAGTGACACACACTGGCTTGAAATTGCGTCCCCTTAATATCGCTCTCGGGGCAATGGCACCCCCTGCACCCCCCACGCTTCGCCACTGAGAGGTTGTATCTTGTTTGTGCTTTCCTGGCTCTTTGTCATCCATGGTTCAACCTTTAAATAAACATATTAACTCCAATTTGTTTGTCCATTATAAATTAAAGTATATTTCAACCCCAACAATTAACTCATTTTTGGTTCCTTTTGGTCTGCTAAATATAACAACGTCTTTAATATTAATGTGACCATGGGCAAACAAAATTCCTGAGCCCCCCATGCAATTTTGCTCTCACGTTACACAGTAACCCCTCCCCCACACTACCCCATGATTAGACAGGAACTCCCTCCCCATACTACCCCCATCATTACACATGACCCCCCTCCCCCATACTACACCCATCATTACATAGGAACCCCTCCCCCATATTTCCACCATCATTACACAGGACCCCCTCCCCCATACTACCCCCATCATTACACAGGACCCCTCCCCCATGCTACCCCCATCATTACACAGGACCACCTCCCCATACTACCCCCCATCATTACACAGGACCACCTCCCCCATACAACCCCATCATTACACAGGACCCCCTCCTCCATGCTACCCTCATCATTACACTAGACTCCCTCCCCCACACTACCCCCATCATTACACAGGACCCCCTCCCCCATACTACCCCCATCATTACACAGGACCATCTCCCCTATACTACCCCATAATTACACAGGACCCCTTCCCCCATACTACCCTCATCATTACACTAGACCCCTCCCCCATACTACCATCATCATTACACAGGACCCCCTCCCCATACTACCCCCATCATTACACAGGACCACCTCCCCCATACTACCCCCATCATTACACATGACTTCCTCCCCCATACTTCCCCCATCAATACACATGACCCCCTCCCCCATACTACCCCCATCATTACACAGGACCCCCTCCCCCATACTACCCTCTTTATTACACATGACCCCATCCCCTATACTACCCCCACCATTACACAGGACCCCCTTTCCATACTAACCCAATCATTACACGGGACCCCCCTCTCCCATACTACTCCCATCATTACACAGGACTCTCTCCCCATACTACCCTCATCATTACACAGGACCTCCCCTCCCATACTACTCTCATCATTACACAGGACCCCCTCCCCATACTACCCATAAAATTACACAGGACCCCTCCCCTATACTACCTTCATAATCACACAGGACCCCCTCCCCATACTACCCCCATCATTACACAGGACCCCTCCCCCATACTACCCCCATCATTACACAGGACCCCCTCCCCCACACTACCCTCATCTTTACACAGGACCCCCTATCCCATACTACCCCATCATTACACAGGACCCTCTCCCCCATACTACCCTCATCATTACACAGGATCTCCTCCCCCATACTACCCCCATCATTACACAAGACCTCTTCCCTGATTTATAATCCAGAATCCAGTTTTATTTATTTAAAACTCCTATGCTTTTGGACACATATTCGATAATCTATTAACACCCTGAGAAATGTAACTTCATTGACTCTTTTGATATTAAAGTGGTTGTTAACTCATTGTAAGGACTTTATATAATCCTACTTGTCTCCTAAGGACAGATGCTCACGTGTTTGTGTTTTATAAATAAAACTACGATTATACCTCATTTCAGAGTGCCATCCAGCACTCACATGACCTGTCAGCTCTCTTCTCTCCCCATTGGCAGATGCAATGGGCGGAGCAGAGATACCCCCACTGAAGTCAGCCGGGTGGGGAGGAGCAAAGAGACGGCGGGTCATGTGAGCCCAGACAGGCACTCTGAAATTAGGTATAATCGTATTTTTTTTTTAATAAAACACAAGAGCACATATCCTTAGGAGACAAGGAGGATTATATAGAGTATGACTTTTGCTTTTTTCATTTTGTTTGGAAATATGCCAGTTTGGAATGACAATTTTCAGATATGTGTTAAAGGTTTTGAAATCCCCTTTTAATAAAAGTCATATTAATGGCATCACAGTTGATATGTTTTATTTGTGAATTTAGCAACTGTATCTATAATTTCTCTTTCATTCACTGTTGTGAGGAACATTGGCTCAAATTTCTATCTATAAAATTGTCATTCTGCATCTCAGATGTTATCAGGGATTTGTTCTGCAGGATCAGGTCCAATACTCACAAAGAATGTGTTGAAACTATTAACCAATTCATTCATATTAAACTTGGCCTTATTATCAATAATAAAATATTTAGAGTAATTCACTTGTCTAGAGTCATTTTTATTACAGTATATTCCATATCTCTTTATTGCTATTCCTGTTATCTTCTAGTAGTTTATTATATTCTTTCCTAGCTATCTATTCTCATAATACTGGTTAACTCGTTTTTATGTTTTTATACTTCTGTATCCTTAGTTCTATGCAACATGAATTTTTTGTATACTGTATTTTTCTTTTTACATTCATTTGTAACTCTTTGTGATCAATATATTTAAATTTCCTGTAATATTTTCTATAGGGCAGTTTTTATTATATAGTCTTTTAAATCATATGCACTATTTATGATATTCCTATAACTAGGGTTGTCCCGATACCACTTTTTGGAGACCGAGTACAAGTACCGATACTTTTTTTCAAGTACTCACCGATACCGAATACCAATACTTTTTTTTAATGTCATGTGACAGTGGCGTTTTTTTTTTTTTACAGTGATTTTTTTTATTTTATTTTTTCACTTTTATTTTTTTACAGTGATATATATATATATATACAGTGCAGAAAAGAAGTATTTGAACACCCTGCTATTTTGCAAGTTCTCCCACTTGGAAATCATGGAGGGGTCTGAAATTGTCATCGTAGGTGCATGTCCACTGTGAGAGACATAATCCAAAAAAAAATTCCAGAAATCACAATGTATGATTTTTTTAACTATTTATTTGTATGATACAGCTGCAAATAAGTATTTGAACACCTGAGAACATCAATGTTAATATTTGGTACAGTAGCCTTTGTTTGCAATTACAGAGGTCAAACGTTTCTTGTAGTTTTTCACCAGGTTGGCACACACTGGAGGAGGGATTTTGGCCCACTCCTCCACACAGATCTTCTCTAGATCAGTCAGGTTTCTGGGCTGTCGCTGAGAAACACAGAGTTTGAGCTCCCTCCAAAGATTCTCTATTGGGTTTAGGTCTGGAGACTGGCTAGGTCACGCCAGAACCTTGATATGCTTCTTACAGAGCCACTCCTTGGTTATCCTGGCTGTGTGCTTCGGGTCATTGTCATGTTGGAAGACCCAGCCTCGACCCATCTTCAAAGCTCTAACTGAGGGAAGGAGGTTGTTGCCCAAAATCTCACAATACATGGCCCCTGTCATCCTCTCCTTAATACAGTGCAGTCGCCCTGTCCCATGTGCAGAAAAACACCCCAAAGCATGATGCTACCACCCCCATGCTTCACAGTAGGGATGGTGTTCTTGGGATGGTACTCATCATTCTTCTTCCTCCAAATACGGTTAGTGGAATTATGACCAAAAAGTTCTATTTTGGTCTCATCTGACCACATGACTTTCTCCCATGACTCCTCTGGATCATCCAAATGGTCATTGGCAAACTTAAGACGGGCTTTGACATGTGCTGGTTTAAGCAGGGGAACCTTCCGTGCCATGCATGATTTCAAACCATGACGTCTTAGTGTATTACCAACAGTAACCTTGGAAACGGTGGTCCCAGCTCTTTTCAGGTCATTGACCAGCTCCTCCCGTGTAGTCCTGGGCTGATTTCTCACCTTTCTTAGGATCATTGAGACCCCACGAGGTGAGCTTTTGCATGGAGCCCAGTCCGAGGGAGATTGACAGTCATGTTTAGCTTCTTCCATTTTCTAATGATTGTTCCAACAGTGGACCTTTTTTCACCAAGCTGCTTGGCAATTTCCCCGTAGCCCTTTCCAGCCTTGTGGAGGTGTACAATTTTGTCTCTATTGTCTTTGGACAGCTCTTTGGTCTTGGCCATGTTAGTAGTTGGATTCTTACTGATTGTATGGGGTGGACAGGTGTCTTTATGCAGCTAATGACCTCAAACAGGTGCATCTAATTTAGGATAATAAATGGAGTAGAGGTGGACATTTTAAAGGCAGACTAACAGGTCTTTGAGGGTCAGAATTCTAGCTGATAGACAGGTGTTCAAATACTTCTTTGCAGCTGTATCATACAAATAAATAGTTAAAAATTCATAAATTGTGATTTCTGGATTTTTTTTTTGATTATGTCTCTCACAGTGGACATGCACCTACGATGACAATTTCAGACCCCTCCATGATTTCCAAGTGGGAGAACTTGAAAAATAGCAGGGTGTTCAAATACTTATTTTCCCCACTGTATATATATATATATATATATATATATATATATATATATTTTAAAGAGGGGGGGGGGGTAGTGGATTGTCAGTGTGTTTTTTTTTTTTTATTATTACTATTTACATTTTTTTTTTAATCAACCCTGTTGGGGGGGCTTTGGTGAGTTATCAGGGGTTTTAACAGACCTCTGACATCTCACCTTTGAGACAGAGAAAATGACACATGTTCCCCTGTCCCTTTCTTAGCAGCCTCAGCTGCGCTGAAAATGAATGGAGAGAAGACAGCGTCTTCTCTTCATTCATAAACTGAAACATCGTAATCACAGTTTACGATGTTTTAGTTATGTGAATCGACAGAGTCATCACTGACTCTGTCCATTCGGAACAGTAAGGAACCGGGTTTACCGGCTCCTACCGCCACTCTTTTTTCGGACAGATCAAGGGGTACACGGAGGAAAAGGAAAACACCAGCAGGGGACACCGAGGAGAAGGAAAACACCGGCGGGGGAACTGGAGGGAGAAGGAAACAGCGCAGGGTGACACAGAAGGAGAGAGACTGCAGCAAAACAGAGGGGGGCTGGAGGAGGACACAGGACAGTCAGCGGTGATCCTGTGTGGGGAAGTTACAAGCACCGATCACTGCTGATTTTAAAGCAGCTGAAAGCCCCGGGGGGGAGGGGGGGTGAAGAGAGAAGCTACGAAATTACTTTAAATCTATACAGAGGTGATCGTTGCTTGTAACCAGTGGCGTCACTAGGGTTGGTGTCACCTAGTACGGTATAACATGGTGTCACCCCCCCCCAAATAAAATTCCCCCCTTATAACACTGCATATATTGGCAACAGTAGTGCCGTTAATAACTTTCAATCAACTAGAAAATTTGAATAACAAAATCATATGAAAATACTAGAATTCAAAGCTTAAACTGTTAAAGAACTGTATTTATTTTAACTGTGCCATGCCAAACGCAGCCACTGTGCCATCAAACGCAGCCACTGTGCCCAGCAATTGTTACCACTGTGCCCAGCAATTGTCACCACTGTGCGATGCCATCAAACGCAGCCACTGTGCTATGCCAAACGCAGCCACTGTGCTATGCCAAACGCTACCACTGTGCTATCAATTGTTACCACTGTGCCATCAGTTGTTACTACTGTGCCCAGCAATTGTCACCACTGTGCCCAGAAATTGTCACCACTGTGCCATGCTATCAAACGCAGCCACTGTGCCATCAATTGTTACCACTGTGCCCAGCAATTGTCACCACTGTGCCCAGCAATTGTCACCACTATTCCATGCCATCAAATGTCACCACTATTCCATGCCATCAAATGTCACTACTGTGCCCAGCAATTGTCACCACTGTGCCCAGCAATTGTCGCCACTGTGCCCATCATTGCAGCCCCTCCTGTGCCCCATGTTTCAGTCTAAAGTCCCTGTCTGTGGGAAGATGTGTTGTTGATGCTTGGTACGGTACCTTCCATGCCAGCAGGATATCCATGATCGCCATCAGTAGGCAGGGTCTTTTCTGGTTTTGGATGGAAACAGTGCTCCTTCCAGAGGATCTGTTTGTTGTGAGATGGAGTGGTCCCTGGCCACCTGCACCTTCAGCCGTCCTCATTTTCTGCCCCCAGTCAGCCTGTCCTCTGAGCACATGGGTGGGGGCAAAGAGCAGAGGGGAGTGGAGATCACAGGGGTGGGGAGCGGAGAGCAATGGGGGGCTTGAGGGCACTGGCGGGGGGCAAAAAGAACAGGGGTGGAGAGCACGGGAGGCTAAGAGGGGGCGGGAGACCACTAAGGGGGATCTTGAGAGCACTGGGGGGGGGGCAAAAAGGAACAGGGCTGGAGAGCACGGGGGCTGGAGAGCACTGGGGGTACAAAGAGCAGGGGGGAGTGGAGAGCAATGGGGGGAGCTTGAGAGCACCAGTGGGGGCCATAAAAAACAGGGGTGGAGAGCAGAACAGGGGTGGAGAGCACTGGGGGTGGGGAGAACAGGGGTGGAGAGCACTGGGGGAGAACAGGAGTAGAGAGCACTGGGGGGGATTGGAGAGAACAGGGGTGGAGAGCACTGGGGGGGTGGAGAACAGGGGTGGAGAGCACTGGGGGGGGGGGTTGTGGAGAACAGGGGTGGAGAGCACTGGGGGGGGTGTGGAGAACAGGGGTGGAGAGCACTGGGGGGTGTGGAGAACAGGGGTGGAGAGCACTGGGTGGAGTGTGGAGAACAGGGGTGGAGAGCACTGGGGGGAGAACAGGGGTAGAGAGCACTGGGGGGTGGAGAGCACTGGGGGGGGGGGGGCACTGGGATGGTGGCTGGAGAAGGAGGGGATCACTGGGGGGGGGGGCACTGGGAAGGTGAGGGGATCAGAGAAGGGGGGGATCAGAGGGGGCAGAAACAACAGGGGTAGAGAGAACTGTGGGGGGGCTGGAGAGTGTGGTGGAGAACACTGGGGGGGCTTCAAGGAGAACCTGATAGGAGTAGAAGCAGGGGGGCTGCATATAGAGGAATTGAGCTGTCTATATTCCTCCATACAGCCGCAGAATGCTTGATTCTCCTCCTCTCCCTCCTGCAAGCATTCAGCGGCTGTATGGAGGAATATAGACAGCTCAAAGCCTATATGCGATCCGGCTCCTATTAAGCACCTCTGGCTGGCTGTGCGGCCACCATGACATCTCCTGTGTATCCTCACTGAGCTGGTCTGCCTGGGTCTGTGTTCGGCGATGACGCAGTAACACGGTCCCGCCCCCCTAGACCGGCTCGTGTGATAGGCTGAACACTGATTCTATCTACTATCACATGAGCCAGTCTAGGGGGGCAGGACTTTGTTACAGCGTCATCGCCGAACACAGACCCAGCCAGCGGAGCCCAGCAAGCTCCATGATGATGATACACAGGAGAGAGAGGACAGAGAGCACTGCAGCCCCGCACCTCAAACCGGCCACATTACAGGCAGCCTACCAGGATTTCTCCCAATCTCCCGATAGGCCAGTCCGGCAATGACCATAATATAATGACCGCACCCCCCTAGCAACGCCTCTGCTTGTAACTTCCCCAAAAGAATCGGGTGAAGCATCGGGAGCATTTGCCCAAGTACAAGTACTCGGGCAAATGCTTGGTATCGGTCCCGATACCGATACTAGTATCGGAATCGGGACAACCCTACCTATAAAATACAACTTCCAAGTGCTGTTATTGTCTGTTCTTCTTCTATACTATGTTTTATTTTATTTTTTACCAGGTTGATTAGACCTGTAGCTGTCATATACTGCAAAAACTGGCAGATAGTCACTAATTAATAGCCCACTTATTAAAAATGTTTTTATTTTAAATTATCCATTATACATAGGACAGCCATTCCATTTGATTTGATACATCAAGTAATTAACATAACTCAATTTTATACAAATTCAAATATATAGCATCAGTCCAAATTCATAGGCTTATATGTACCATCATACAGAGCGACCCTTATCCTAAGCACATCAAAACATGAACTTTAAATAGAGCATTCTACAATCTGAATTCAATTCCCCTTACTATATCCCTTAAGTATACAAACAACACATTTTCTTTTAGTCGCCTCAATAAAAAAAAAAAAGGCCAAAGTGGAGGATCAGCAAATCCTCCAATGCAATATTTAGTAAATCACAATACAAATAGGGTCCGTCATTCCTCTGAAAATTTCAATATATTCCAAGGCAGGACTGATCTGCCCTATAAGCTCACTAGCTTCTTAACTTTAATGTGACATGTCATTCTGCTTAAGGCCCCAGGGAGGTCAGGATCGGCACTGTTCCAAGGAACCCAAGTTTAGGAGTAAATCTCATATAGTCCACACCCCAACTGGTCGCCCCAAAACAGGAAAAATTTACTTATGGTACTGGCTTAACCACTTCCATACAGGGCACTTATACACCCTCCCGCCCAGACCAATTTTTAGCTTTCAGCGCTGTTGCACTTTGAATGACAATTGCACGGTCATGCTACACTGAACCCAAACTAAATTTTTATTATTTTGTTCCCACAAATAGAGCTTTCTTTTGGTAGTATTTGATCACCTCTGGGATTATTATTCTCTGCAAAAAATAAATAAAAAATTACCGAAAATTTCGGAAAAAAAAAACACGTTTTTTCCCCCTGTTATAAAACATTGTAAATAAGTACGTTTTCTCCTTTACTGATGGGCACTGATGGTACTGCACTGACAGGCATTGATAAGGCAGCACTGATGGGCACCGATGAGGTGGCACTGATGTGGTGGCATTGATGGGCACTGATGATGGGCACTAATATGCGGCACTGATAGGCGGTACGGATGGGCACAGATAGGCGGCATGGATGGGCACGGATAGGCGACACAGATGGGCACAGATAGGCAGCATGGATGGGCACGGATAGGCGTCATGGATGGACACTGATAGGCTGCATGGATGGGCATTGATATTCGGCATTGATGGTCACTGATATTCGACATGGACGGGCACTGATGGGCACTTATATGTGGCACTAATGTATGTTGTACTAATGGATGTCAATCAGTGCCAAACAATGTCTGCTAATCAGTGATGCTCATTGTGGGCACTGATTGGCATCCATTGTGGGCACTGATTGACATCCTTTTTTTGTAATTGTCATCCCTGGTGGTCTAGGGTGGCATACCTGTGGTGGGCATCCCTGGTGGTCTAGTGGCATCCCTGGTGGTCCAGTGTGGGCGTCCTCGGGGGGGCTGCGCTGATAATCAATCAGCAAAACTCCCCCCCTGTCAGATGAGCAGCCGATCGTCTCTCCTCTACTCGCGTCTAACAGACGCAAATGAGGAAAAGCCTATTACCGGCTTTTCCTGTTTACATCGTGATCAGCCGTGATTGGACACGGCTGATCACGTGGTAAAGAGTCTCCGTTGGACTGACACCCTGCAACAACGATATCCGCGATGCGCGCCCCCGGGGGCGCACAGCGGCTCAATATCCTAAGGACGTCATATGAAGTCCAGTCAGGATATTGAAACCATTTTGCCAACGTCAATCTGCAATTGGCGGGCGGCAAGTGGTTAAACAGCATAAACTCAAAAATTATAATAAACAAATTGATAATTTTATTAGTACAAAATAATAGGTACATAATTAGGTACATAAAAAAATGTAGTAACAATCCATATCTATCACCAGCATTATTATACTGTTTACAATTGGAGTGACACAGTCAGAAGTTATTCTAGTGGGTCTTGTGATTTTTGGATACAGGTTCATACTATGTAAGTATTAATAAAATTATCTGTCATTTTGTGTTGTTTGGATTAAACAAATCAATAATAAAATTTGTTTAATGAGTTTATTTTTTATAAACATTCTTTCTACCCAGACTTTAACTACTACAAAAAATGTAGGGCAAAGTTGCGCTGCTAGTGACCAGGGGTGTGAAATAGCTGTCTGCATCAACAATAGAACAATATTGCATAAAAAATGGACAAACAAAAAATGCGGTGCTATAAGAAATACAATAAACACTAGTCAGCTAAGCTGCTGAAGTGTCAATCATGTGACTGGGTGCTTATACTTATATAAACATATAAAACCAAGCAAGGGTGCATGGAAAACATATAGGGCCAGATTCACAAAGCCATTACGCTGGAGTATCAGGAGATGCGCCAGTGTAATTGGAAATATGCGCATGCGTATCGTTATGCCGTATCCCCAAAACGATATACGCCATAAATCTAGACTTTTTAGACCGACCTAATTTCGATAGACCGACGCATCGTGCGCACAAAAAATGCGCTAGACACACCATTGATTTGCTAGGCAAATATGCAAATGAGGGAGTTACGGCGATCCACAAAAGTAAATTGGTGCAGCGCAGGCTACACGCTGTGCGCATCAGCTGCACGTCGTGTCTAAAATTAGGCAATATAAAAGCTTGCCTAAAATTAGACAATCCGTCTACATGTCAGCTAAAGCAACACTGTTAGTGAGGAGCTGAGCAGCCACACTTGCAGGACAACAATCTGTATGCCACCATGCCAGGGGCATCCTTGCTCATAGCTATACTACTGACTTTAGAGGAGCGCAGAAGGAGGAGGGCACGGAGGAGGGCACGGGAGAGGATATATCGCACACGCATAGACCTCTTTGGCATGAGTGATTCTGAGGTGTCTCGCATCTTCAGATTCACCCCTGCTGCCATCATGGAATTAACCACAACCCTGCAGGAGAACATCACCAGCCCAACACACCGCTCACATGCAGTGCAGCCACTGGTTAAGGTCCTGGCAACACTCCATTTCCTTGCCAGTGGCTCTTTTCAGCGTACAAGTGGAGTGGTGGCTGGGATGTCACAATCCTCCTTAAGCAGATGTGTGCACCAGGTTGTCCCTGCAATTCTCAGACGCATGGCCAACCAAATCATCAAACCCACCCAGGAGGACCTGCGGCAGAAGGCAATGACAGATTTCTACAGAATTGCCAGATTCCCACGCACTGTGGGGGCCATTGATTGCACACATGTGGCACTCCAGCCCCCCCCGTGAGACAGAGCACATATACTGCAATCGGAAGCATTGGCACTCCATCAACGTACAGGTTATAGTCGATGCCAAATGCCTCATATGGCACGTCCGTGCCAAACACCCAGGGTCCAGCCATTACAGCTACATATACAATCCTAGTCCCATCCCAATAGAATTCGAACAGAACATGTATGGGGACAGCTGGCTGGTTGGTGAGTGACATGGGAGTCAGGCATGACTGCCCCCCCCCCCATGATGCAGAAATCACAAGGGGCACATGCACTACTAACATCCTCCTGTCTTTTCCCTTCCAGGTGACTCTGCTTATGACTTGGGACCCCATCTCATGACTCCTATCCGGAACCCCCAAACCCCAGGAGAGGAAAGATACAATGAAGCCCACGCCCAAACTGTGCAGTCGTGGAGCGCACCTTTGGCCTCCTGAAGTCACGTTTCCGATGCCTGGATAAGTCTGGGGGTACCCTGTTGTATTCCCCCAACTTTGTATGCCAGATCATTGGTGCATGCTGCACAACTTCGCAGTGAGAAAGGGCCTGGAGATTGACATACGTGATGACCTGACCCCCGAACCAGACAATCCCCCCTAACCAAGGCTTACCCGTCTTCTGAGGGAAGAGCAGCCAGGAGACAGCTCACATTAGGCATCTTTGCATGTTAAACACACACATTAATCATGGCACAATGAGAATGCATGCATGCACACCACGGTGGTCCCTAGCACAGACACATCACATCCTCTTTACATTGGATTGGCACAAGCCCACCATGCAGGACTTGTGAGCAGCAACGCCACGCCACAGCTCCAATTATGTCACTGTACATTCATACACCATTCACACGGACCTGGGGATCACTTCTCCCTGGTCCTGGGGAACCCTTCTCCACCACAAATGAGGGTGACATCCCTTTTTCCGGCAGGAATGTCACCCCCACATTCCAAAATCATTCACAACCCCCCCCAAAAAAAAAAATGACCAGCACCCAAAAAATGTGTCCAGCAAAAAAAAAAAAAAAAATTACCGCCGCTGGCATGACCCACGCCTGGGGCGGCCCCGGCTCCTCGGGGCCGACTCTTGGGGGGGGGGTAATCCGGGGAAAGAGGAGCATCCCCTGGTCTCTGCCCACCTGGCGGCCTGCCCTCTATGGCCACAGCAATTCTGGTCAGGCCAGTATTTATTGTTGCCGTATTGGCCTGGATAGCCTGGGTGAGGGCCCTCACATCCTGACCGAGGGCCCTCACATGCTGACCAATGCCTGCTGTGGTAGCCTGGTGTTCATTTAGGCAATTGATCAGGGCCAGGGAGTTGCAGGCCATGTCCCCAAGCGTATCCTTTATGGAGGACAGGCTCTCCTCCATCCGCACCAAAGTCTGGCTGACCTGTCCCAGCTGGCGGGTCTGAAGGGCCTGGTTCCTTCTCAGGTTGGCAGGCAGAACCTCGGCCACCCCCTGGTCTTCTGGGTTGCCTTCCTGCCCCCAGATGAGGCTTGTGGCCGGGGAGAAGGGGAGACCCATGGGAGGGGAGCCCTGTTGGGGGAGGAGTGGGAGGGGCTACCAAGGATGGAGGCCTGGCTGCTGCCAGGCAAAGGGGAAGACTCCTCCAAAAATAACAAGTCAGTCACTGACATGACCTCCTCCTCCAACTCAAACCTCCTCCTCAACCCCCTCAGAGGACTCCAGCCTTGTCTGGGGGTCCTCATCAGGCTGTTGTCCTGGGGATGGTGCGGTCAGGCCAGATGGCCCAGCACCCTCCTGCACATCTGTGGATGACACAAAACATTCACAGGTTGGAGGATCCACACACTTGGCACATATTCCCTCCCCCCCCACATGCTACACACCAGATAGAAAAAAAAAAAATTACCTGGCCTCACGGCCTCATGACAAAGCCAGGCAGCCCCTCCACTTGCTGCCTGTTGAAGGTCTGGGCCACCGCACGCTCATCCTCAGTCAGCCTAACAGGGCATGGCAGGCCCCCTCTAGTGCCCCTGGCATGGGCGGCAATCTTGGCCAGCTTCCCACGGACCACACGCCGGAGATCATTGATTGTTGAGTGTTGGCACTCTCCGGGCCGTGCAAGAACCGGACATATTGTGTAATGGCCCTGGCAAGAATTGCCTTCTCCCCTAAAGAAAAATTTAGCTTTTGCTTCCTTTCACTCATGTTCCCACAACCTGGAACCAAAACAATCAACAAAAATCAGACACCAAAAAACAAACACCAAAAAACAAACACCAAAAAGCAGACAGCAAAAAAGTATCAAAAACAGTCACCAAACAACACTCTGAAAACCACTATCAAAATCACTATACTAAACAGTCAAGAAATATATCAAACACAAGTCACAAACCGACAAACGCGAACACACAACAGAACAAAAGCACCTTGCTGTATAGGAAGGGATACAAAGGGATGTACTTTTGCAAAGGAAGTGCGTTTGTCTCTGTCTATTTAAGCTGTCTGCGTAGCTCACTAAGTTGACCGGGCCAAGTTCCAATCTCACTGATTGCACCGTTCCCGAGTTGTGAGCATGCGCAGAGAGGTGCTGACCATGGTCTGCTTCATGTGCGCATGCGCAATCCGGCCGGCCCTTCATTTGCATGGGGTCACGGCTCATTTCAATGGAACACGCCCACGTCCTTCCCAATTTGAATTACACTGCCTCGGAAATTACATTGACCCGGCGCAAATTTCTGCACAAATACTACGAGGATACGGTAATTGCGCCTCTACATTGCGCCGGTCTAACGTAAAGGAGGTGCGCTACTCCGGTCAAAAAATGCGCCAATGTATGTGAATCTGGCCCCCAGACTATAGGTAATAAGTCCAAAATCATCACAGCGATATTAAAGAAGAAATTAGCCCCAAATAGTTCAGTGATATAACAATGTTGAAGGTGAGGTGAGACATATCACTTTCTGGATTCTCAAATTCCAATGCAGTATCCACCGTGTAATCCAAGGTAATCAATCTAACTACTACAGCCTAGGAAGATTTGCCACCCTTCATGACATGACATTTTTTGCCCACCCTGGAAAAATTTCATACCAGCCCCACAGCATTATTATACCAGCCCAACAGCATAACGTCATTATTTTCTTGTTCATGAAAGGGAAAACCATGCATTTTATTGCACGTTTGAAGAGTGTATTCTATATAGATAATACAGATATGAAATCAAATAGGGATTTGTGTTAAAGGCTGACTGCAGGTCAAGCCTGTATTTGTAGGAGGAGTCGGGAGGTATTTAAACCCACCCTCCTTCCTCCTTCTGGGCGTCTGTTTTCTGGTGGGACGACCCATCTGATGTCACTTCCGGTTTTCGGCTCTGTCAGCAGGACGTGAGGCTCCACGTGTGGCCCCCATGTCTAACTTTTATTCCAACAGGTTTCCGGAGTCAGTCGGGGGGGGGTGGGGGGCCCACCTCCATCTGGGCCACCTCCATCTGGGCCACCTCCATCTGGGCTGCATGGGGGATCTACAGGCTGGGGAGCTCTCCACGCTACTTCCCTGTGTGACGTCAGAGTGCCGACTGGTGCTCCAGGAGTCGCACGCTGCGGCGGCTGATGGCTGCAGCAGATCGGGAGTTGCTTCCTCCCTCCTTACTGATCGGGGACCGCTCCTCTTTCTACGGTGGAGTGGTTGCAGGGGGAGCGTGTGTTCGCTCTTGGTAGGTGGGGGGGGGGCTTGGCTGAGTGGTTTGGGGGTTCCCCAGTCGGGGGGAGGGGCTGTACGAGGTCTGCTCGTTCTCAGGAGTGAGTTAGGGGGCGGGCAGAGCAAGGTTCACTCCACATGGTGTCAGGGGGAAGGATCTGTGGCTATCAGCCTGGCCATATGCAGCATTCTATCCACTCGGTATGTATACTCCTTACAACACAAGTTCAGCTCCTTTCATGTGTATACTCCATGTCCAGCTCTGTTTTTCACTACTGTCATGATGCATCCCCCCTGTCTCAGGTTTCTGGTTGCTTTTTGTTTTCATGTTTCTTGTGCGTCCACATGTCACGGTTCTCACGGTTCAGGGTCGCATGCGACTACTTTTTTCATTCAGTATCTTTTTCCCATGCGTTTCGTTTCCCTTGCATATCATGTCTCTGATGCGATCATGTCTCTGATGCGATTATGTCTGATGGTAGTTCTCATGCGTTTACATTTCTCATGGTATTTTCTCATGCGGTTCATTTCTCATGCAATTACGCTTTCACATGGTAGGTTCTTATGCGTTGACGTTTTTCATGGTAGTACTTGTGCATTATGTTTCTTGTGTGGATACATTTCTCGTGCGATTGCGTTCGTGTGGTAGTTACTCAGGCGTTTACGTTTCTCACGTTAGTTGCTTATGCGATTATGTTCTTTTTTTTTTTCTTTTTTTTTTTTTCTTTTTTTTTTTTTTTTTTTTAAAGTGTATTTTTTGTGCGTGAACTCGAGAGAGAGGAGCCGGACTGCAGAAGTTGGGAGTAGGCAGACCCTCCCCCCGGAGGCAATCGCCATCCTTCTCCATGCCCCTGGTGGCAATGGCGGGTGTGAAGGGGGGCCTCCCACTCACCCCGCCCTACCTGCTCCTCTTGGGAGCCCAACTGGGGCCCAACGGGACCCCAATGGGGCAGAGGGACTCCCCCTATGAGGGAGTGAGGGGGCCTAGCCCACCCAGCCAGCCCCGTAGGTCCTTCGCCTCTCTTTATTTTAAGAGACCGCATGGCCAAAGTGCATGTGTTTTAAACCAATTTTTGTGTGCGTGCAAGTGTGGTGGTTTTTGTGGGGGGGGGGGGGTGGGCGTACTAAGCACAGGCGTACCTTACATAGCACACCCACCGGGAGCCGGGCTGAGACCACCAAACTCAATTCACATGTAGCCGAGACCGGGATCCGAACCCTTGGCTGCAAAGGTGAATGGCTTGTCAGCGCAGTGCCAATCACGTTGAGCCACCACAGCTCCCTCCCTTTCACATGGTGGTCTCATGCGATGGCGTTTTGCGTGGTAGTTGCACATGCGATTGCGTTGTGTTTGCGTTGCGCATGTTGGTGTTGCGCATGCGATTTACGTTCCATGCGATTCACGTGGTAGTTGCTCATGCGATTCACGTTTCTTGTGGTAGTTGCTCATGCGATTTACGTTTCTCGTGGCAGTTGCTCATGCGATTTACGTTTCTCGTGGCGGTTGCTCATGCGATTTACGTTTCTCGTGGCGGTTGCTCATGCGATTCACGTTTCTCGTGGCGGTTGCTCATGCGATTCACGTTTCTCGTGGTGGTTGCTCATGCGATTCACGTTTCTCGTGGTAGTTGCTCATGCGATTCACGTTTCTCGTGGTAGTTGCTCATGCGATTCTCGTTTCTCGTGGTAGTTGCTCATGCGATTCACGTTTCTCGTGGTAGTTGCTCATGCGATTCACGTTCTTGTTGTAGTTGCTGATGTGATTACATTGCTGATGCAATTACGTTCTCATGTGTTTACGTTTCTCTTGGTAGTTGCTCATGCGTTGTCGCATTGTAGTCGCTCATGCGATTATGTTTCTCATGGTTGATTGTCATGCGATTAGGTCTTCGCATGCGGTTACGTTTCGCATGTTTTTCTCACGCATCTACGTGTCTCATGCAATTTTATTTCTCATGGTTTTCACGTTCTCAGGCTTTCACGTGGCACATGCTAGTCATGTTCTTGCATGGTTGCGATTCATGTTCTCATGCAATCACGGTTGTCGAGTGTACACTTTTCTCTTGCTTTTTTTTTTTTGTTCTCATGTTCTTCCTTTTCTCATGCTATTTCACGTGTCTACTTTCCATTTTACGCTGCGTTTCTCACGCTATTCATGTTCGCACGTGTCTACGTTCCTCGTTCAGGTTTCTGTGGTGTTGCATTACGTGTCTCACGTTCTCCTGCGTTTTACTTTTTCTTACAATTACGTTTCTCATGTGTCATGTTCTCAGATGTTACGTTTCTCATGTTTTGTTTCCCATGCTATTTTATGTTTTCCGTTTCTCATGCAATTTTACGTTTGTACTTTCCTTTTTTACGTTACGTTTCTCACGCCATTCATGTTCTCATGTGTTTACGTTACTCATGCAGGTTTCAGTCGTGATGCTTACGATTCCGTTTCTCAGGGTATTTTTTATGTTCTCAGGCATTTACGTTTCCCATGTTTTTGTTTCCCATGCTGTTTATGTTTTTTAGGTGTGTGCGTTTCATGCAATTTACGTTTCTCATGCAGGGTTCAGTTGGGAAGTTTTCTGGTTGGTATGTTCATTTTGATTCATGGCGTTCCCCGCCGGGGGGGGGGGGGGGGGGGGGGGGGGGGGGGTCACCCATCACGTCTACGTTTCATACATCTTGACATTTCATCTCTCACAATGACCTGACACATCTTCAGGTTCATCAGGCCTGAGTGTACGTTTTTAATTTGCCTGCTACGCCTCAGGTTGCTCGGCCTTGGTAAGTCACGGGTTTGTCACTTTCTCAGTCCAGCTGCACTAGTCCTACACTTACCTACATTTCATTTTCATAATCTGGGCATGCATGTTAGGTTATGGCCGCTCTCCACTGCTGGTTACCTGTCACGTCTACAGGTACGGTCGGATTGAGATGTTTCGTTTCTAATTGGCTTGTACAGTGGCAAGTCTCCTCATCCGTTTCTCATACGTTTTCATGCATCTCGGCTTTGCATTCCTCACACGTTAACCTGACACGTCTTCAGGTTCATCGGGCCTGAGTGTACGTTTTTAATTTGCCTGCACGCCTCAGGTCGCTCGGCCTTTGCATTCATGGGGTTGTCACATTCTCGGTCCAGCTGCGCTAGTTCTACACTTACCCACATTTCATCTTCATAGTCTGGGCATACATGTTAGTTCATTGCCACTCTCCACTGCTGGTTACCTGTCACGTCTACGGGTACGGTCGGATTGAGATGTTTCGTTTCTAATTGGCTTGTGCAGTGGCAAGTCTCCTCATCCGTTCTCATACGTTTCATGCATCTTGGAATTAATTTCTCACACGTTAACCTGACACGTCTTCAGGTTCATCAGGCCTGAGTGTATGTTTTAATTTGCCTGCTACGCCTCAGGTTGCTCGGCCTTTGCATTCATGGGGTTGTCACATTCTCAGTCCAGCTGCACCAGTCCTACACTTACCCACGTTTCATTTGCACAGGCTGTGCATACATGTCACGTTCATATCCTCACGTTAGTTCATGTCCACTCTCCACTGCTGGTTACCTGTCGCGTTCACAGGTTCTGTCGGATTGAGATGTTCGTTTTAATTGGCTTGTGCGGTGGCAAGTCCCCTCATCCGCTTCTCACGGCTTTCATTACATTTTTCATACGTCACGTAATCTCGTCACTTACATCACCTTCCCGACATGTCTTCAGGTTGTTAGGCTTGAGTGTTACGTTTTCCGTTGGCCTGCTTTGCCTCAGGTTGCTCAGCCTCGTCAGTTCCCTAGACTGACACGCTCTCTGTCCTGTTCTACATCACTGCATGTGTCAATCACGGACACTTACGTAGGTAGGGGTAAGGGGAGGTAGGGGTTTTCCTTTTCCTAAGGTAAGTTGGGGCTTGTTGGTTTTGTTTAACGATGTCTTGCTTCTTTGCAGAGTTCATGTCACGGGCAGCAGATATCGCAGATTGTGCCGTCATCCATCCTTCTCCAGTTACGGGTTTCTTCACATGGTTGTGCACCCTCCTTGTATATTCCGATTTTGTCATAGACGAAGCTTGATCTTCAAGTCCTTTTTCATACAGCCCGAAAACTCGTGACTCGGCCTGGGATATCTTCCAGGCGTTCCTATCTCGGTATCCTGGGTTCTTTTCTCACAAACATGCCAGTACCTACTTGCGTTTGCTTTCTTTTGCCACTTGCAGCTTCAAACAGGTTTAGCTGGGTCCAGGACATTCTGGGCGCTAGACCGTTGCGGACATACTCAGGGA
This sequence comes from Rana kukunoris, assembly GCA_029574335.1. Classification (NCBI taxonomy): domain Eukaryota; kingdom Metazoa; phylum Chordata; class Amphibia; order Anura; family Ranidae; genus Rana; species Rana kukunoris. The sequence continues at coordinate 31,484 of JAJQKJ010001538.1, read as the reverse complement.
TAGGCCACTTTTCCTTTTCCCTAGTACCCCCTTCCCTGCTAGCACAGGGCATGACACTTACTCATTACCTGCTTCCTATCTAGGGTGGCACTTCATCATTCACTCCGGGCCATGGTTTCAGTACAGGTGCAGTTTCTGCTGCTATTTGTAGGGGGTTTGTTTTCTTGTTGTTGAAGAATTAGGTGGGCGGTAGGTAGCTTTCTTTTCCAGACATATCCCAGTTCACATGTCAGTCACAGGCATTCTTGCATTAGGGGCTTGTGGTACATTCAGTTACTTTCATTTCAATCCCTTCCCTAGCTCATCCTACTGTGTTATTTTTGGCCCCTTTTAGGCATACTGACCACGTGACCCCGGCATACCTCAGGTCAATTTTCCTCCGCAGGTCGTTTTCCCTGTTTCCCCTCAGTCCTTTCCCTAGCACGATTACCTGAGACTCTGAGTACAAGTGTTAAATGCTGACTGCAGGTCAAGCCTGTATTTGTAGGAGGAGTCGGGAGGTATTTAAACCCACCCTCCTTCCTCCTTCTGGGCGTCTGTTTTCTGGTGGCCCACCCACCCATCCCCTTTTTATTGCATTTCTTCTTTTACTTCTACTTGGGTATGCCCCCTTTTAGGCATACTGACCACGTGACCCCGGCATACCTCAGGTCAATTTTCCTCCGCAGGTCGTTTTCCCTGTTTCCCCTCAGTCCTTTCCCTAGCACGATTACCTGAGACTCTGAGTACAAATGTATATAAAAGCAAATTCCAGTTAAATGTGGTAAAAGTGGTCAATCATCAAGGGGGGCCACAAGAACTCAGAAAATGCGGGGGGGGGGGGGCATCTACCGCAGAAATAATACACTAAGGTAAGGGGGGTGGGTTACTGATATAAGGGGGAAATCTTTATATCAGAGCCCCCTTACATTATCGTATTCACTCCTCCCTTATATCAGTGACCCCCCCTTCAGACTGGCCTAGCGGTGCTGTCACTGACCTCCTCTCAGGTGCGCTGTGCATGGCTCAGTCAGTTGGCTCCAGCTCGGTTGCTCTGGTTTTATCCTATAGTCTCCTCACCACAGTCCACATACGTCTGACTTCTCCCATGACCACCATCCCGGGGGTTGCTCCCACTCTTCACTCCTCTCCAGACTCCCTCAGAGACTGCAGACATGATACAGGAGATGGTCAGAGACTGCAGACATGATGCAAGAGCTCAATGCAGCCTCATCAGTGCCAATCAAATGCAGCCTCATCAGTGCCAATCAAATGCAGCCTCACTGTGCCCATCAATGCAGCCTCACTGTGCCCACCATTGCAGCATCACTGTGCCCACCATTGCAGCCTCACTGTGCCCACTATTGCAGAATTACTGTGCTCATCAAATGCAGCTTTACTATGCCTGTGAATGCAGCCTCACTGTGCCCACCATTGCAGCCTCACTGTGTCCATCCATGCAGCATCACTGTGCCCATCAAATGCAGCTTTACTGTGCCCATGAATGCAGTCTCATTTTGCCTGTGAATGCAGTCTCACTATGCCCATGAATGCAGCCTCAATCTGCCCACAAATGCAGCCTCACTGTGCCCATCATTGCATCCCCTCCTGTGCCCCATGTCCCAGCCTGCAGTCCCTGTCTGGGAACGTGTGTTTTTGATGCTCGGTACGGTGCCTTCCATGCCTGCAGGATATCCATGATGGCCAGCAGCAAGCAGGGTCTGTTCTCGTTTTGAATGGGGACAGTGCTCCTTCCAGAGGATCTGTTTGCTATGAAATGGAGTGGTCCCTGGCCACCTGCACCTTTAGCTTCCTAATTTTACGGCCCCGGTCAACCTGTCCTCTGGTCCTGGGGAATTGAGAGCACTGGGTGGAAGCTGGAGAGAAGGGGGAGTGGAGAGCACTGGCGGGGGGCAAAGAGCAGGGTGGAGTGGAAATCACAGGGGTGGGGGAGTGGATAGAACTGGGGGGGAACTTGAGAGCACTGGGGGGAGCCAAAAAGAAAAGGGGTGGAGAGCAAGGGAGGCTGAGAGCACTGGGGCTGAGAGCACTGGGGGGTACAAAGAGCAGGGGGGAGTGGAGAGCACTGGGGGGTGGCGAGCCATAGGGGAGCATGAGAGCACTAGTGGGGGCCAGAAAGAACAGGGGTGAAAGCATGGGGGTCTGCAGAGCACTGTCAGGGTTGGAGAGCACATGGGTGGAGGCAAAATGCAGGGGGGAGCGGAGACAACTGGTGGGGTTGGAGAGCACATGGGTGAGGGCAAAATGCAGAGGGAGTGGAGAGTAGTGTTGCTCACGAATATTCGCATTGCGAATATTCGCTACGAATATTGCATATTCGAGTATTCGCGAATAACACGAATATCTCGGCGAATATTCGCTATTTCGAATATTCGAATGTTTTCAATTTTTTTTTTAGAACAGATCACATCCTAGAGATCCCCATCGACGTCTAAAAGCATTGCTGATATAATTGGAGACCTTGGGCCGAGTAGATGCAGCGCTCATTTTATATTGCCGAAAAATCGCAATGCGATTATTCGGCAATAGCGATATCGCGCGATTATTTTATATTGTAATATATCACGAATATTCTGAGCCAATCAGAGTGCTCCATTCCGCATTTCTCGAAATTTCGCAATTATTTTGTATTGTGATATATCACGAATATTCTGAGCCAATCAGAGTGCTCCATTCCGCATTTCTCGAATATTCGCAATTATTTTATATTGTAATATATCACGAATATTCTGAGCCAATCAGAGTGCTCCATGCCGCATTTCTCGAATATTCGCAATTATTGTGTATTGTAATATATCACGAATATTCTGAGCCAATCAGAGTGCTCCTTCCGCATTTACCGAATATTCGCAATTATTGTGTATTGTAATATATCACGAATATTCTGAGCCAATCAGAGTGCTCCTTCCGCATTTCTCGAATATTCGCAATTATTTTGTATTGTAAAATATCACGAATATTCTGAGCCAATCAGAGTGCTCCATTCCGCATTTGCCGAATATTCGCAATTATTGTGTATTGTAATATATCACGAATATTCTGAGCCAATCAGAGTGCTCCATTCCGCATTTCTCGAAATTTCGCATTCGCAATCGCAATTCGCATTCGCATTCGCAATAGCGAAAATTCGCAATAATTTAATTTCCAAAAAATATCACGAATATTCGTATTTAGCAAATATATCTCGAATATTCGACTATATATTCGAGATATATCGCGAAATCGAATATGGCATATTCTGCTCAACACTAGTGGAGAGTACAGGAGTGGGGAGCGGAGAGTGCTGGGGGAGCTTGAGAGCACTGGAAGGGGAGCCAAAAGAACAGGGGTGGGGAGCACAGGGGGCTGGAGAGCACTGTGGGGGGCGGAGAGCATTGGGGTGGGAGCTGTAGAGTGATGATGGGTGCTGGAGAGCACTGGGGGATAAGGAACATGGGTGGAGAGCACTGGGGGAAGTGGAGAGCACTGGGGGGAGAAAGACCAGGGGTGGAAAGTACTGGGGGGAGTGGAGAGCACTGGGGGAGAATGAACAGGGGTAGAGAGCACTTGGGGGAGAAAGAACAGGGGTGGAGAGCACTGGAGGAGAGAAAGAACAGGGGTGGAGAGCACTGGGTGGAGTGGAGAGCATGGGGGTTGATGCATAGAGAGAGATTCTTGATGTCAGGCCTGGATAAACTCACAGCGCAACTCAGCCGTAGGTAGCGCCATTCTATACGTGTCACCGCCAGAACGCAGGCTAGGAGGAACAGGTCTCTTCCACTGACCCGGCTCTAGGCCTCTGCCACAGGCCAATGAAATCTGAATAATAGGTCAACACTCGAGCAGAGCGAATCCTCCCAGTTACTTTTCCGTGCGTCCGGTACCATGCGACAGCAAAGCAAACCTGTCAATGACTTGGGTACTTCCCGGCGACATTTAGGAACCCAGTTAACCACTGGAGTCCCTTCAGATTCGTCCCTGATCGAGACTCAGCACAATCCGGATCCTGGCCAGGCGGGCCACACTGATGGGGTGCCTGGGTGCGCACACCCTAAAAGTGGATGCCGCTAACAGACTCCGGGACCTCCCGCAGGAGATCGCAAAAAGACCCCGAACACCTGACCTCCATCCCAGATATACCCCTTCCCAGCATGCCCAGCGAGAGAGGAAACTCTCCAATTGGCTGCTTAGGAAAGTTCGATCTGTCAGGAATCCCTCTAGCTCCCACTGCCAGCCAAGGATGAACTTACATCCCCAGAATGCAGTCAGAGTCAGTGGACCTTCCCAAAACGACACAGGCCAGTAACTTAACAATCGCGATTGAGAGCAAAGTAACTCTCTCAATTAACTATTCTTTTAAGCGCACTACCCGCGCTAAACGCAGGGGGCGCTACATGCCATTTTGTACAGGGACAGTTCTAAACATGGCAAACATGCACTACTTCATAGGCATACTATAGACACCCCCAGGTATGAAATTTAAAAGAATATTCCACTTTTATTATTTCACTTAAGGCTCCTTTCACATGGAGCGGACTGTTTTTCGGTCCGCTCCGTGTGTCCGTTTTTCCCCACAAATAGAGCTTTCTTTTGGTGGTATTTGATCACCTCTGTGGTTTTTATTTTTTGTGCTATAAACAAAAAAAGAGCAACAATTTTGAAAAAAAAAACACAATATTTTTTACTTTTTGCTATAATACATACTGTATCCCAATTTAAAAAAAAAATAATAATAATTCTCAGTTTAGGCCGATACGTATTCTTCTACATATTTTTGGTAAAAAAAATAAAAAAAAGTGCAAAAGTCCGCTAACGGATCCGCTTCCATAGGGGTTCATTACAAGTCCGTAAACGGACTTGTAATGAACGGACGAGCGGAGCGGACATGTGAAAGGGGCCTTAAGCATTATTAAAATCACTGCTCCTGAAAAAACTTTAGTTTTTAAATCTTTTTCTTTGCATTGATACATGTCCCCTGGGGCAGGACCCGGGTGCCCAAACACTTTTTATGACAATAACTTGCATATTAACCTTTAAAATTTTGATTTTTCATGTTGGTGTCCCAAAGACTTTAACGGTGTTCGCGTGTTTTGTGCCTGTTCGAATGTTCTGCTGTGAACTGAACTGGGGGGTTGTTCAGCTCAGCCCTAATCAGCATTGATCAAATTACATTCATATTATAGTTTGTGGACTATATCATTTTCCTACAGACTAAATAATATACACTGGTTTCGGAGTATTTTCACAAAAGAAATGTAGCAGGATACATTTTGGCCTACATTATGAAGAAAGATTATTTATCCTCTGACACCCACAATCTCATAGGGACCAATATATGTCCCTTTTTCATCCACAAACGGATGGATGAAAAAGTGAACATACGGTCCGCAGGTGTGAAAGGGGCCTTACTGTCAGCCTTGCAATGCCTCGGGGGACTTGTAGTTTCGCAACAGCTGAAGGGCCCCTAGTTTGAGGCCCCTGCCTGACCCCTGGGGTTCACACTCACCAGAGGGTAAAAAAAATCAAGCTGTGGAATGTTTTTGAATGGCCGTCAGCTCTGAAAGTTGCCTCTACTGTGTACCGAGTTCCACAATCATGAGCAGAGTTTTGGTGTCAACGCCAAACACCATTAAAATGTATTATCACAATCTGGTGTTATTATAGATGCAGTGTGATATCTGTACTAAAGGCAAAAAGACTACTGTATGCACTTTTTAAAGTGCAAATGCACTCTGCAAGTGCAGTTGCTCCAGAGCTTAGTAAATGAGGTGAAGTCTTCATCTGGCAAAGCAAAAACCAATCACATGCATGGAAAATTAAAAAGAAAAACAAAGTTTTGCTTGCTAAGCTCTGGAGCAACTGTGCTTGCAGAGTATAACTGCACTTTCAAAAGTGCACAGTCTGTTTGACTTTAGTAAATCAAGCCTTATGTGTCTACTACATATTATAGAGTGAATTTCGATTAACTTGAGTTAAATAAATATATAAATCACCACTTCTCTATCCCTATGTTGTTAAAACAATTGGGTGTACAAATCATGTGAACTTTGTGCTCTATAAATATGGTATCTACAATTACCATAAGATTATACCTGCCATTAACAACAATTATGTACCACATTCTTACTACAATTTGTAAAGTGCAAAAAAAGTGCAAAAACTATGTTGTATGATTCATTAACCACTTGCTTACTGGGCACATAAATCCCCTTCCTACCCAGGCGAAATTTCAGCTTCCGGCACTGCGTCGCTTTAGCTGACAATTGCGCGGTCGTGCGACGTGGCTCCCAAACAAAATTGACGTCCTTTTTTCCCCCACAAATAGAGCTTTCTTTTGGTGGTATTTGATCACCTCTGTGGTTTTTATTTTTTTGTGCTATAAACAAAAAAAGAGCAACAATTTTGAAAAAAAAAAAAACACAATATTTTTTACTTTTTGCTATAATAAATATCCCAATTTAAAAAAAAAAAATAATAATTCTCAGTTTAGGCCGATACGTATTCTTCTACATATTTTTGGTAAAAAAGAAAAAAAAGTGCAAAAGTTATAGCGCCTACAAAATAGGGGACAAAATTATGATTTTTTAGTATTATTTTTTTTTTTACTAGTAATGGCGGCTGTGACAGACTCCGACACTCTTGTGTCTAGGGTCACCTTATATCCAATAGGGGCATAGGGTGGCTAATAAATCATAGTTCATGTATTGCAGAAGATGGGACATTACGGATAGTTCATATTCCAGGATGTCTTGAGATATTGCAGGTGATTTTATTCTGACCCCCAACCAGGTCACTAGATTTAGAAGATAAACTAATTGTCCATTGTGTAACAGGCTGTTAAAATGCTAAGTGAGGTCTGCTCCAAAGACCTTTCCATTGTGTGATAACACTGTTTAAAGCCTTTTGTGGATAGATATGTGTTGTAGTTAGCAGTCTCCTGTCAGGTGTATTGAATTAGCATGTCAATTATGTTCAAGGGAACTTGACAAGCTATGCGGGGCCAGGCTGTCTAGATAACGCACTCTGTTACAATTAGTAATTAACTTCACTGATGTCATTATCTAAAGGAATGTGTCTTGTCAGGTCATGTTAAATATAGCCGGTGCCGAAATGTCTGAATACTGATTAGTGATTAGCTCAAGGGGATGTCATTATCTAAAAGCATGTGATTGAAGCCCCCCATGGTGTGAAGGGGGGCGGAGAGTTTCATTGTTCCTGTAACAGCTTGTACTAAATATAAACCAGCAGAATGTACCATTAAAGCAGTCCATACTTAGCACACATACAAGTGTCCTCTCGTTGTGTGTCTGGATGCGGGGACCTTCCGTGACAGCGGCGATCTGCGATTTTTATTGGGATTGCGACATTATGGCGGACACATCAGACACTTTTGACACATTTTCGGGACCATTCACATGTATACAGTGATCAGTGCTATACATATGCACCGATTACTGTATAAATGTGACTGTCAGGGGAGGGGTTAACATTAGGGGGTGAGGAAGGGGTTAAATGTGTGCCCTGCATAGTGTTTCTAACTGTGTGTGGAGTGGACTGACTGGGGGAGGTGACCGATCTGTGTCCCTATGTACAAGGGACACAGTATCGGTCTCCTCTCCCTGACAGGACGTAGATCTGTATTTACATACACAGATCCACGTCCTTGTCTGTGTAACCGCCGAACGCGGGTACATGGCGGACATCGCGGCCACCAGGCACGCGCATCGGCACTGCAGTAATGCGGTGGGCGCGCGCCCCCCAGTGGCCGTCTTCCCGGCAATTGAGAGCCACCTTGTGGCCATCTTTTAACTATAGCCGGGATACCAAGTGGTTAAATCCATCAGTTATGATATAACAAAAAAAAAAAGAAAATGTGCTACGAATACCACCAACAGATCCGATAGCCAAAAAAATATATATAGCCGCAAACAAAGGCTGCATAAAAAGTCCTCCGTGAACAGTTCCTTTAACCACTTAAAGCGGATGTCTGCTCAAAAAAAAAAAAAAAAATTAAAAGCCTGCAGCTACAAATACTGCAGCTGCTGACTTTTAATATTAGGACACTTACCTGTCCTGGAGTCCAGCGGCGTCCGCAGCAGAGGACGAACTGTTGCTCCCCCTCCATCCACGGTGAGGGAACCAGGAAGTTAAGCACTCCGGCTTCACCGGCTTCACTGCCTGACGGGATGTCAGAAAAACTCGTCTTTTGCCCGAGACGTGTGGCAGGAAGTGGATGCAGATACCTGTCTTTAGACAGGTATCTGCACCCCCCTCCCCTGAAAGGTGTCAAATGTGACACCGGAGGGGGGAGGGTTCCGATCAGCGGGACTTCACTTTAGGGTGGAGCTCCGCTTTAAGCCCCGAACCATGTTGCAGCTAAAGGACCAGGCCCCTTTTTGCGATTTGGCACTGTGTCCCTTTAACTGACAATTGCGCAGTCGTGCGACGTGGCTCCCAAACAAAATTGCCATCCTTTTTTTTCCACAAATAGAGATTTCTTTTGGTGGTATTTGATCAACTCTGCGGTTTTTATTTTTTTGCACTATAAACAAAAATAGAGCGACAATTTTGAAAAAAATTCAATATTTTTTACTTTTTACTATAATAAATATCCCCCAAAAATATACAAGTTTTTCCTTAGTTTAGTCCGATACATATTCTTCTACATATTTTTGGTAAAAAAAATAGCGGTGAGTGGTGATTTATATATTTATTTAACAAGTTAGCGCAATTCACTCTATAATATATAATTTATCTCCAACCTATAGGGTTGCATGTTATATTTAATTGCAGCAAACATAATAAGGACACAGTTAATAGCATCTTGGCGCCGGTAACACACAAGTTTTCTGATGTGTCTACTTTTCAACCACTGTGTTCTGCATTTCCTTGGACAAATGGGCCAGTGCTGCAATGAACCCTTGATTGGAGCACAGATATAACAGTTTGGCGAAAAGTGTATTATCAATAATGAAAGGTCCTCTGTGTGGGATGGACACTCTGGGCCAGATTCTCAGCAGCGCTACAAAGGTGTATCTCAGATACCCCGTCGTATCGCAGTTTTTTTCCCCGTGTATCTATGCGTGTGATTCCTAGAATCACTTACGCATAGATACAGGTTAAGATCCGACAAGTGTAAAACAATTACACTGGCGGATCGTAGATGTAATGACATCGCCGGCCGCTAGGTGGCCTGTACGTTGTTTTCTCATTTGCCTATGCAAATGAGGCTAATACGCCGATTCCCGAACGCTTTTACGCCGCCCCGTCGTAGTTTATGTCGTTTTCGTACGCGTAAGGTTACCCCTGCTAATATGTGGGGTAACCTTACATAGTGCCGTCGGATGCCGTCGGATGCCATGTTAAGTATGGCCTCGGGACCGTGTCGTGTTGTGCGTCGTTTACGTCGTTTGCGTACGTCGATTCTCAATGGGGCTGGCGTACACTACGATTACGTCGTTTACATTGAGAAATTGTGACGTCCTTTGGAGCATGCGCACTGGGATTTCGTCGCGGCCGGCGCATGCGCATTTCAATCGGCACGGGGGCGCGCTTAATTTAAATACAAGCCGCCCCCTTCGATTTACGCGGGGATACGCCGGGCCATTTACGCTATGCCGCCGCAAACTACGGAGCAAGTGCTTTGGGAATAAAGCACTTGCTCTAGTACGATGCGGCGGCGTAGTGTAAATGGCTAACGATACGCCGCCGGAATTCTATGAGAATCTGGCCCTCTTTCTGTATTGCCAAATGGAGGAATTGCAGAACAGCTTCTAGTCAAGGATGTGTTTGGTGCTGTAGAATGAAGGTGAACGGCGAGGCATGAAATGTCCCCGCCCCCACCACCTATAGGACTGTGTCATACCTGAAAATTGAATTAAAGTTTAAATAAAAAAAATACAAATAAAAAATGACTTACCTATGATTAGTTAGCAATGTTGACAGTTGCCCCAAACAACGGTCCTCTAACACCCTATATAAAGAAAGAGGATGCATCATCAGTGGGCAGAAGACGGAGAATAATTGAAGTGGAGCACATCCCACCCTCCATCCCAGTCGTGGCCTTTTTTATGAGGTTTTAATCCCTTCTTTGAAAGGGGATGTTATATTTAATGTTTTTAAGTTTAGCTTGAGCTTAAATGGCTAAGCAATTGTTATTTTCTATATATACAGTATATAGTTTTATATATATATATATATATATATATATATATATATATATATATATATACATATATATATATATATATATATATATATATATATATAGTTATATATATATATATATATAGTTATATATATATAGTTTTATATATATATATATATATATATATATATATATATAGTTATATGTTACTGAAAAATGTTACTGTATTTTAATATACTTAAATGGATTATTTAATTTTGATTTAAGATTTTTTGATAAAATCAAGTTTATTAATACCTATAAATAAAGGCCATGGCCATTTCAAACCACAGGTATTTATTGAAGTATTATTTCATTTATTTATCTATTGAAATAATATATTAATTGGAAGTTAAGAAGTTATGACTACGGTCCCAGATAATCATCACAAGATGGAAGGGCCACGCAAGAGCGAGCACACAGCAGAGGCCTGGTCCATGATCCACAAAAGAGTTAATGATGTGGTGCCAAACACACTGTTGGTGGACATGTCAGACCGCACAAGGGTAAATCGATTGGGTCAACAGCTTAAACATTATTTTATTTAACTAAGGTCAGGTAACCTTAGTTGCTGGCAGAATGTCATGATGGTCAGTTTGACATGGTTGCTAGTAAACCTGATTGCTTAACAGACACGGCTGCGATAAGCAGTGCAGTAGAAGTAGGCCTCCTGCAGGTTCAGGGAGGTACATTTGAGAAAAGAGGTCCAGGAAACTGGAGAGGGAACACGGTAAATAAAGGGCTAAGGGTAGGGTGACCAGACATCCCCAGTTTCAGGGGACAGTCCCCTGATTGAGGACACTGTCCCCGGACCAAGTCTGTCCCTGGTTTTGTCCCCAGATTTAATTTAATAAGGGGCCGGGGCAATTTCAAAGAAAATCAGTGCAAAATTAAAATAAAAAAAATTGAATTACACCCCCGCTCCGCCGTGGCTATTAGCATAGGGGGGTTGTATTTTTCCCATTATCTGTGCCCCTTTCTGATGATCATGTGCTGGTCGGAGCGGAGGGAATATTTCTTCAGTTTCGGGCGCATGCCCAATCACATGTTCTTCTGCCTCTCGGCTTAAATCCTGGCCAGCCACCTGCCTATCTCTTTGCCTTCCCTGGCGGAGTGATCTTCCTCCACTCCCCATCCAGTAGTAGCCGGGGGCCCGAAGAGTAACACTTGAGAGGCTGTGCGGCGGGCGGCGACGGGCAGAGAGTCGCTGATTGTTGCCATTACTACTAAAGAAAAAATATGTCCCCGGATTTTAAAATTCTGGTCACCTTAGCTAAGGGACAATCACAATAGCAAAATTAAGGGGTGCACACCACATAGATCAACCAAATCCACATGTAAGCAAACAGAGGCTTCTGCTTCAGTCCCTGCATCTTGGCGTCCTTGATGCATTTGACCCTGATTGGGCTAAGTTGTAGAGGATAAAGGCAGCAGACTCCTCAAGGTAGACTCCTCTGACCCCAGAAGTTGTTTTTGATGATGTAACACTGTGTAATCTGTGATTTTTTTTTACAACTGCCAGTAAATATCAGGGGCTTTTAAGTGGAATATAAGCAAATCACTTTGCTATAGGTATAGTCAGTGTTTCCATATCATGTTTATACTGTTCAAATATTCACAATATTAGTTTTCAATAGGAGTTTTCGAAAGTCATTTCACAAGTTGTCAGTAAAAATGTCCTTCGCATTGTGTCAGTAAAAAAATTCTGCAGGAGCTTGGCAACCCTGGACGGAGCATGCCTGCATGTCAGCATTTGCAAAAAATAGCAGCTTCATCAGTGAGCTGTCATGCCGCGTACACACAATCACTTTTCGGCATAAAAAAAAAAAAAAAAAACGTTGTTTTTCAGCATGTAGAAAAAAACAATGTTTTTCCAACTTCATCATTAAACACGATGTTGCCCACACACCATCGTTTTAAAAAAATGATGATCAAAGCGCAATGACATACAACACGTACAACGGCACTCTAAAGGGGAAGTTCCATTCAAGCTCCCGTCTTATAACTTGCTTCTGAGCATGCGCGGGTTTAAAACGTTGTTTTTAACGCCGTTTTAGCCCACACAGGATCATTTTTTACAACCCAAAAAACAACATTTTTTAAAATGATGTTAAAAAATTCTGTTTTTTTTGCAGACGTTTTTTTTGTTTTTCAGAAGATGAAAAACGATGTGAAGCCCACACACGATCATTTTAAATGACGTTTTTAAAAACTTTGTTTTTTTTTTCATGACAAGAAATGTGTACGCGGCATAATGTGTGTTGTAACCTCTAGCAAGCAGTCAGTAAGTGGTAATGATATGCTGTAACCTCCTGCAACCAATCACAATCACTGCCTGATCTGATACAGTAAACTGATTTTAAGTCTAGCTAATATTTATTGTATGTCTTAGAGCAGGTGGAGAGGGGGAGGGGAGAACATTTTTGCCCAGGGTCCAATCAACTTTAAAGATGGCCCTGAAGATCATATATAGACAATATTGTACATCTTTTAAAGTTGTACCTCACTGCTTGATGCACTTTTTAATACAACCTTAGTTTATTTTACCAGTATTTAAATAATTACTCAGTGTTCATTTGTTTTTTTATTTGTTTTGGTTGTTTCATATACACTATATTGTCAAAAGTATTGGGACATCTTCCTTTACATGCACATTTATTGGCATCCCAGTCTTAGTCGGTAGGGTTTAATATTGAGTTGGCCCACCTTTTGCAGCTATAACTGCTTCAACTCTTCTGGGAAGGCCATCCACAATGTTTAGGAGTGTCTATGGGAATGTTTGACCGTTATTCCAGAAGAGCATTTGTGAGAACAGTGTTCTTTCGGGTTGAGATCAAAACTCTGTCCAGGTCAGTTAAGTTCCTCCACCCCAAACTCGCTCGTCCAAGTCTTTATGGATCTTACTTTGTGCACGGGTCCAAATCATTTGGTGGGGTTATTTTTCAAGAGTTGGGCTTGGCCCCTTAGTTTCAGAGAAGGGAACTCTAAAGGCATCAGTATACCAATAGATTTTGGACAATTTAATGCTCCAAATTTTGTGGGAACAGTTTGGGGACGGTCCCATTGCTGTTCCAACATAACTGCGCAGCAGTGCACAAAGCAAGGTCCATAAAGACATGGATGAGCGAGTTTGGGGTGGAGGAACTTGACTGACCTGACCTCACCCCAAACTCAATATTGAACCCTACAGTCTAAGACTGGGATGCCAATACAGTTCATATCCCTGTAAAGGCAGGTGTCCCACTACTTTTGACATTATAGTGTAGTTTGTTGGTGTAATGTGGCACATTCATTTATATGGCATTGAAACCCTGATCTCATGTCTGTGGCTGGCGTTGTACATTTTGATTGTAATTATTACATACATATTTTAGGACAGGAAAGAAATTTCAACCCCCCCTTCCTAAAAAAAAAACATGCACAGGGCTCCAAAGCTTCCACTATTCACAAAGCCAGTGGTTGATAAATCTTCAACTTTTCCGTTTGTATTTTTATTTTGTATTAAGTTCTAATATTTCCGCAATGCAAAAATCTGATATTGGCCCTGAAGAAAATTAGAGATGATCTCTCTATCCACCGGAGGTATTGGCACCACTCCCAGGGGCAGACCCATAGACCTGGCCAGTCTTGCTGTGGGTGTGGTCTCTCCTCTCTATAACTATCCACCGGGAATCTGGGATCAGTCTGCAGAGCAACACCAACTCTTCATTGCCTTTGGTGGACACGACTTCAACATGACAACTATACGTTCCCTTGCTGTGATTGCCGCCAGTCTGTTCGTGGTTCAGGTCATCTTTTTCTCTACAGCTCAAGGTCAGTGTTGCTGGCATAGTATAGATAAATATAGACAATAGACCAATTTGTCTAGAAACGTTTTTGATGGGAGGATCAATTTCAATCAAATCCTCTACAGCTCAAGGTTGGGTATATATAATATGGCATGTTCTCCCAATAGGGGTTTTTTAAGCAGCAGGATTCAATAATTACCAAAAGGTATATGTATTAAAACTAGTGGTGCAACGGATCGTCATTGATCCGTACAGATCAACATCCTCGGTTCGGCACACACGTGATCCACAGATTGACGTGGCGTGGCCTGGAGAGCAATAGAGTAGGCAGGTAGTGTAAGAGAGAGAGAAAGGGGGTGAGAGAGAGAAAATGTGCATTAGAATGCATGGGAATGACATGAACGCAGCCCGGCCAAGGCAAGTGACCACAGGTACAAAACCCAGAAGGAAAACTAGGTGAAGATGAAAGCACCCGGGCCCCGCCGGATTGATCATAGCCCAGCACTGGAGGGCTCAGTCTGACAATTTAAGTGGAACCTAATGTGCTAATATGCTGTGCACATTGTGGTGTAACCTACCTCATGGCCCCTAAAAAGTAGTAATGTCAGGAAAGTTTACTACCACTTTAATATCACAGGATCCCAGGAGCCTCTCATGGAGCCCCCTACTGACCCGGTGGCCCTTGGGCAGTGCATAAGTGCATAGTTGCCAACATTTCAAAAATATTTAAGGGACACTTTTTTTTACAAGTGCTATATTTAGATTAGTTGAGATCCCCTATGTTCCTCTGTACATCACAGTAGTAATCACAAAATTAAATGAGTAATTATAATGGGGCAGAACAAATATGAGGACTGAGATTTCCTTTAGTTGAACAAACAAAAGTGTGCCCATTCTAGAGCTGGTAACATTGGGGGTATTCACTATAATTTTAAAGAACTGTTTTTGTGGGTAAGAGGCATAGGAGAGGAGTACGGATGGTATATAAGTGGGAAGTATGTGCAGGTGAGGGAGAGAAATGTGGAGGGTCCAACAGTGGGCACTATGTACAGGAGAGGAGTGCAGAGGGTATGGCAGAAGGTACTATGTACAGGAGAGGAGTGTGGAGGGTATGACAGAGGGTAGTATGTACCAGAGAGAAGTGTGGAGGGTATGACAGTGGGCACTATGTACAGGAGAGGAGTGTGGGGGGTATGACAGAAGGTAGTATGTACAGGAGAGGAGTGTGGAGGGTATGACAGAGGGTAGTATGTACCAGAGAGGAGTGTGGAGGGTATGACAGAGGGTAGTATGTACCAGAGAGGAGTGTGGAGGGTATGACAGAGGGTAGTATGTACCAGAGAGGAGTGTGGAGGGTATGACAGTGGGCACTATGTACAGGAGAAGAGTGTGGGGGGGGGGGTATGACAGAAGGTAGTATGTACAGGAGAGGAGTGTGGAGGGTATGACAGAGGGTAGTATGTACCAGAGAGGAGTGTGGAGGGTATGACAGAGGGTAGTATGTACCAGAGAGGAGTGTGGAGGGTATGACAGTGGGCACTATGTACAGGAGAAGAGTGTGGGGGGGGGGGTATGACAGAAGGTAGTATGTACCGGAGAGGAGTGTGGAGGGTATGACAGTGGGTAGTATGTACAGGACAGGAGTGTGGAGTGTATGAAAGTGGGCAGTATATACAGAAGAGGAGTGTGGAGGGTATGATGGGGGCAGTATGTACAGGAGAGGAATGTGGAGAGAAAGATAGTTGGCACTATGCACAGGAGACGTGTGTGGAGGGTACGGTTGGGTTACAGTATGTACAGGGGAGGAGTGTGGAGAGTTTGACAGTGGACAGTTTGTACAGGAGAGGAGTGTGGAGGGAATCGCAGTAGGCGGTATGTACAGGAGAGGAGGGTGGATGGTATGATAGTGGGCAGTATGCACAGGAAAGGAGTGGGTAAGGTTTGATACTGAGCAGTATGTACATGAGATAAGTGTGGAGGGTAAAACAGTGAACAGAAGAAGAGTGGGGAGGATATGACAGTGGCAGTATGTACAGGAGTGTAGAGGGTATGACAGTGGGCACTATATATAGGAGAGGAGTGTGGAGGGTATGACAGTGAGCAGTATGTACAGGAGAGGAGTGTGGAGGGTACGACAGTGGGCACTATGTACAGGAGAGGAGTGTGTAGGGTATGACAGAGGGCACTATGTACAGGAGAGGAGTGTGTAGGGTATGACAGTGGGCGGTATGTACAGGAGAGAAGTGTATGACAGAGGGCACTATGTACAGGAGAGGAGTGTGTAGGGTATGACAGTGGGAACTATGTATAGGAGAGAAGTGTGGAGAGTATGACAGTGGGCACTATGTACAGGTGAGGAGTGTGTAGGGTATGACAGTGGGAACTATGTATAGGAGAGAAGTGTGGAGAGTATGACAGTGGACACTATGTACAGGTGAGGAGTGTGTAGGGTATGACAGTGGGAACTATGTATAGGAGAGAAGTGTGGAGAGTATGACAGTGGGCACTATGTACAGGTGAGAAAGATGAAGGAATCTGGGAAGGAAAAATGTAAAGGTTTGTGGAAGGATGTTTAGGGACTGTGGTTAAATGGGTCATACATAGATTGAAATTAAGCCAATTAAGCAAAGAGCAGCCATAGTCGATCTATGTATGGGCTAGCTGGTTTTACACAAGTCAACCTATTATCTGACTTGAGTACAACCAGCCTGTCAGGTTTTTCCCAAAACAATCAGTGCTGCCAACACTAATCATTGTATTCACTGGCAGAACACAATAACACTGCAGGAGCCCATCCACAGGTCAGCAGGTGAGAGGGTGTGTGGGTGACAGGCTGGAAAGAGATACCAGTCAGTGGCTGGGAAGGCCCTGGCTGGTATCAGAGCCAGATACACACAGGTTACATATGCCACGATCTTTAGAGCGAGAGCAATAATTCTAGCACTAGGCCTCCTCAGTAACTCTAAACATGTAACCTGTAAAAGAAAATTAAGCATTGCTTAGTATACAAAAAAAATCGTGCCAACTTTAGTGGGTTTTTTTTTAATGAAAGAAACAGTTTCTTTCTAAAAAAAAAAAAAAAAAACATTTTATTTCATAGGGTGTCTGCTAAAACAATATATATAATGTTTGAGTAATTTTCTAGCAAAAAAAAAAGATTTTTACATGTAGGAGAGAAGTGTCAAAATCGGCCTGGGTGGCGAGCGGTTAATTACCATAAGTAATATACAAGTAATTATTATAAGCCCTGTGAGCTCATCCTCTCAGTCTGCTGCAGAGTGTGCCAGTTTGTATTTAAATTGGCCGCTCTATATGTAGCTTCTGACAGGCTGCGCAAGTAGCCGCGTATCTCCGAGACCATTAATTTTTTAGGGTGAGTCTTCATAAACCTACCTCCCAAATCTGGGGTCTCTGTGACCCCAGGCCGAGCTACAACCCTCAAAGTCGATCTTTTTTTATTTGTGTTTTTTGGGCAAATGGGCCTATCTTGAGGAAGGGGCCTGGAGCTGCAGCTCCAATAGCCCATATGTTAATCCGGCCCTGAATATTGCCTCGTTTTCACTGAGCGGAACGGTTCGGGTCGGTACAGTTTGGAAGGGTTAGAATGGTCCAGTCTATTCTGGTGAGCATTTCCACTGCAAGTCAGACCGTCAGGGGCCATACAGGGTTTAGAGAAAATGCCTAGGGTCTCCACCAATCGGTGGAATGTATTGTAGCTCTGCCCTTACCAAACTGTTTCATTTTCTATGGCCCCACATCTGAAGCAGGACCCAGATCCCAGGTCCGGTACGGTACGGTTTGGTTTTTTGGCACACTTTCATAATGGAAACACCCAAAATAACGTACCATATCGAACCGTACCGAACCGATCCGCTTAGTGGAAACGAGGCATTAATGTCTAAAGTGTAAGCTCAGAGAGACATGCTAGGTCCTTATTTGAATGCCTGATGTTCCTAAACACAGGGATGTTACCTGAAACAAGAGACAGTTATCAGTAATGAATATTGGTTTGAATAAAAAATGTAGTTCATATGACAGGACAGACTTGTGGATAGCAAGGGGTTGGAGGTATGAGGTCAATCCTTCTCTATCTAGTGGCATATTCATACTTGATGTCCCTTTTTTCTGTAATACAGTGTAACTTACATTTCCGGCATGTGCCGGGAATGTAACCCTCCCATTGATTGTGCTCTCAACCAAACTGTCAATGGCTAGTGTCAAAACTGATCACATGTGCAGCACCATGACTGTTGTAGATTAACTGCTTGCCCATCTCCTGGCATCATATGACGGCCGGACGGTGCAGCTCTCGTTCTGGGCGGGCGTCATAAGACTTCCTCACCTTTCTGGGCCACTAGGAACCCGATGCACGTGCATTAGCGGCCGCGATGTCTGCCGGGCACCCGCGATTGCCCAGTAATGGAGCAGGACCGTGGATCTGTGTGTGTAAACACACAGTGCCACGTCCTGGCAGGCGGGAGGAGACCGATGATGTGTTCCTTGTACAGAGGAACACCGACCGGTCTCCTTCCCTTGTGAGTTCCCTCCCCCTACAGTTAGAATCACTCCCTAGGACACAAATTTAACCCCTTAGTGTAAGGTGACCAGATTTTTTTAATTAAATCCGGGGACATATTTTTTCTTTACTAGTAATGGCAACAATCAGCGACTCTCTGCCCGTCGCCGCCCCCCTCACAGCCTCTCAAGCCTCTCAAGTCTTACTCTTCGGGCCCCGGCTACTACTGGATGGGGAGCGGAGAAAGATCACTCCGCCAGGGAAGGCAAGGAGATAAGCAGGTGGCTGGCCAGGATTTGAGCCAAGGCAGAAGAACATGCGAGTGACGCTAAATGGGCATGCGCCCAAAACTGAAGAAATATTCCCTCCGCTCCGTCCAGCACATGATCATCAGAAAAGGGCACAGATAATGGAAAAAATACAACCCCCCTATGCTAGTAGGCACGGCGGAGCGCGCGGGGGGGGGGGGTGTAATTCAATTTTTTTTATTTTAATTCTGCACTGATTGTCTTTGAAATTGCCCCTGCCCCCTATTAAATCCAATCTGGGGACAAAACCAGGGACAGACTTGGTCCGGGGACAGTGTCCTCAATCAGGGGACTATCCTCTGAAACTGGGGATGTCTGGTCACCCTATGAATGGTCCCAAAATAATGTCGAAAGTGTCCGATATGTCCGCCGCAATATTACATTCATGATTAAAATCGCAGATCGCTGCCATAACTAATAAAAAATAATAATAAAAAATGATATAAATCTATCCCCTATTTTGTAGATGCTATAATTTTTGCGCAAACAAATCAATAAAAGCTTTACCAAAAATATGTAGAAGAATACGTATCGGCCTAAACTTAGGAAAAAAATCGTTCGCCAGATATTCACCTATGGTGGTTGTGGAAGAAACGCAAACAATTATCTTATTAAGGAAGAATGCGAGAGTGCATGCCAAAGCCAAACATGTTCTTGTTCTGTGCGCTATTGAATGTTGACCAATATTGATTAATTAGTGATATACAGTATCTATCCCTGATTACTCTTTTTTTTCTGTAAGGTTTCAGCAGTCTTGTTTATCACAAATGAACTAGTTTTTCATTGTTAATACATATTCAGGAGGGTTTTTTATTTAGGTAGAGTTTGTGAATTGAGTCCAACCCGCGGTCCATGTTTGGCTTACATGGGGCGCTATTACTATAATAAGAACGCTGGCGCTTGCCAGACATTCATCTATGGTGGTTGTCAGGGTAATGCAAACAATTTCCCTTATAGGCAAGAATGTGAGAAAAAGTGCAAACCAGGTATTTTTCTTTCTGTTTGTCATTGTACGTTACTCAGTATCGATTCATTAGTGGTATACCAAGGCTAGATGACACTTTTCTTACAACAGTCGAGAATAATCTTTAGGTAGGTATCAGGGGCGGACTGACAACTCATGGGGCCCCCGGGCAATAGAAGATTATGGGGCCCCCGGCTTTACAGATGGCCACCACGCCAGGAGGCAGTGCAGAGGCGGGACAGCTAAAATCTCTGGATTTTCACATCAAAAGCATGTCGGTTTCGGACATATCAGGGACAGATGTAAAAAAAAAAACACTGATGTTTACATACTGTCCCTGGTTTTACTGAGCCTGGCAACCCTGATGGGGCCCCCTAGTGGCATGGGGCCCTCGGGCAGAGCCCGAGTCCCTTAAAGCGGATCTCCACACTAAAGTGAAGATCCGCTGATCGGAACCCTCCCCCCCTCCGGTGTCACAATTGACACCTTTCAGGGGGGAGGGGGGTGCAGATACCTGCCTAAAGACAGGTATCTGCAACCACTTCCGGCCCGCAGTCTCGGGCAAAAGTCGGGTTTTTTTGGCGACATCCCGTCGCCCCCCCGTTGTGTGCTGGGAACTCTCGGCTCCCAGCACACAGCGGGAGCCAATCGGCGGGCGCAGCGCGACTCGCGCATGCGCCGTAGGGAACCGGGCAGTGAAGCCGCAGCGCTTCACTTCCTGGTTCCCTCACCGTGGATGGAGGGGGAGTAGCAGCAGGGTGACGAGCGATCGCTCGTCCTCTGCTGCGGACGCCGCTGGACACCAGGACAGGTAAGTGTCCTAATATTAAAAGTCAGCAGCTGCAGTATTTGTTGCTGCTGGCTTTTAATATTTTTTTTTGCTGAACCATCCGCTTTAATGGTCAGTCCGCCCCTGGTAGGTATTTGTTGCGTGCACCATTGGCTGTTGCTCAATGTTGACTTATTAGTGTTGTATCCAACCCTGGTGACACTTTTTCCAGTAATGAAAAATATTAACCACTTGCCAACTGCTTCATTCATATATACGTCAGCAAAATGGCTATGCTGGGCAAAGCAACGTACCCGTACGCCGCTTTGAATTTCCCACCTTGTGGGCATGATGTCTGGCGGTGTCCCGCGATCGTGTCACGGAGCTGCAGAACAGGGGGATGTAAACAAGGAATTTCCCTGTTCTGCCTAGTGACAGGACACTCATCTACTGCTCCATGTCATCGGGAGCAGTGATCAGTTGCGTGTCACTGGTAGCCCAGCCCCCACACTGTTAGAATCACTCCCTAGGACACTTAACCCCTTCCTTGCCCCCTACTGGTTAACCCCTTCCCTGCCAGTGTCATTTACACAGTAATCAGTGCATTTTTATAGCACTGTTCGCTGTATAAATGACAATGATCCCAAAATAGCGTCAAAAGTGTCCGATGTGTCCACCAAAATGTCGCAGTCATGATAAAAATTGCTGATCGTCGCCATTACTAGTAAAAAAAAATATCAAATAACAATCTTAAAACTATCCCCTATTTTATAGACACTATGGGGGTTATTTACTAAATGCAAATCCACTTTGCACTACAAGTGCAAACTACAAATGCAAAGTGCACTTGAAATTGCACTGAGAGTGCACTTGGAAATGCAGTCACTGTAGATTTGAGGGGGACATGCAAGGAAAATAAAAAAACATAATTTTAGCTTGCACATGATTGGATGATAAAATCAGCAGAGCTTCCCCTCATTTCAGATCTTCCCCTCAGATTTACAGTGACTGCACTTCCAAGTGCACTTTCAGTGCAATTTCAAGTGCACTTTACACTTGTAGTTTGCATATTTGCCTTTAGTAAATAACCCCCAATAACTTCTATAACAATCAATATACACTTATTGCAATTTTTATTTTTACCAAAAATATGTAGAAGAATACATATCGGCCTAAACTGAGAAATATTTATTTTTATATATATATATAATTTTGGGGATAATTATTTTAACAAAAAGTTAAAAATATATATATTTTTTTTCAAAATTGTCGCTCTTTTTTTGTTTATAACGCAAAAAAATAAAAAATGCAGAGTTGATCAAATACCACCAAAAGAAAGCTCTATTTGTGGGGAAAAAAGGACGTCAATTTTGTTTGAGTACCCTGTTGCATGACCGCGCAATTGTCAGTTAAAGCGACACAGTGCTGATTCGCAAAAAATGGCCCAGTCATTCAGCAGCCAATTCTTCTGGGGCTGAAGTGGTTAAGCTTAGCGCTGCTCCTATACATAGAATATACATAAACTATAATAAAGTGCTAGTGCAATCATAAAGTTCATAAAAGTGCAATCATGAGTAAAAGTCTATCCGTACACATAAGGTATCAAACGTGTTTAATTTTTGCTTGTGAGGATTCCAGTGCCACTCTGTGCTCCACTCACCAATAATAAGCTTTAAAGGGTCACTAAAGGATTTTTTTTTTTGATTTTTTTAACCATTTCCATACCAGGCACTTACGCACCTTCCCGCCCAAGCCAATTTTCAGCTTTCAGCGCTGTCACACTTTGAATGACAATTGCGCGGTCATGCTACACTGTACCCAAATATCATTTCCCCCCCCACAAATAGAGCTTTCTTTTGGTGGTATTTGATCACCTCTGTGATTTTTATTTTTTATTTTTTTTGCGCAACAACTAAAAAAAGACCGAAAATTTTGAAAAAATAAAGTTTTTATTTTTTTGTGTTAATTTTTTTGGTAAATAAGTACGTTTTCTACTTCGATTATGGGCACCGATGAGGTGGCACTGATGGGCACCGATGAGGTGGCACCTGATGGGCACCGGTGAGGCGGCACTGATGGAAACTCACAGGTGGCACTGATGGGCACTCACAGGTGGCACTGATGGGCACTCATAGGTGGCACTGATGGGCACTCATAGGCGGCACTGATGGGCACTCATAGGTGGCACTGGGCACTCATATGCGGCACAGATGGGCACTCATGGGAAGCACTTATGGGTGGCATTGATGGGTGGCACATATGGGCACTGATAGGTGGGCACTGGGCATGGATGGGCACTGAGGGATGACACTGATGGACACTGTGGGGTGGGACTGATGGACACTGTGGGGTAGCACTGATGGACATTGAGGGGTCCATGTTGCCATTCAGTGCCCATTTGTGGGCACTGATTGGCATCTATTCTTTTTTTTCTTACTGCCCTTTTTTTTATTTTTGGTGGTCTAATGTGGGCTTCCCTGGTGGTCCAGTGTGGGCATTCGAGGGGGGGCTGCGCTGATAAACAATCAGCGCAAACCTCCCCTGTCAGGAGAGCCGCCAATCGGCTCTCCTCTACTCGTGTCTGTCAGACGCGAGTGAGGAAGAGCTGATCAATGGCTCTTCCTGTTTACATCGTGATCAGCCGTGATTGGAGGCTCTTTACCGAGATCGGAGATGCAGGGCGTCAGACTGACACCCCGCATCACCGATCGCCGCGTTGCGCGCCCCCACGGGCGCGCGGCATGAAATCCTGCAGGACGCATAGATTGCATTAAGGTGAAAAAACATTTTCCTTTACAACTCCTTTAAAAACGCAAGGTCTTTATCCTGCATCAATAGATTGGATATCTCCTTCCTGCTCCTCCATGGTTTGAGGTATGTGATATACCAAATGATGAGATATATGTAGCATAATATTGCTAGGATTTAATGTAAAACAAATGGACTTACAGCAAAATAAGTTCATAAGAGCATGTGAGTAAAAATTGCCACCTTGGCGTGCGTTCCAGCCGTCACAAGGTCTCTTGTATCTCGTCCTCGCTTCTAGTGATTGCTGGAACGCACGCCAAGGCAGCAAATTTTTTTCACATGCTCTTATGAACGCCTTTTTCTGTTAAGCCTCGTACACACGATCAGATATCGATGGATTTTTTCGTTGGATATCCGATGAAGCTGACTTTCATCAGTCTTGCCTACACACTAAGGATGAGCTCTGGTGTGTTCGCATGGTACACGTGCAGAGCCCGCCAGGAAGTGTGCACGGCGCTGCGCTAATCACAGCCAGGGAGACATTTCCCGATCTCTGCAGCCGAGCATCAGGAAATGTCTCCCTGGCTGTGATTAGCGCAGCGCCGTGCACACTTCCTGGCGGGCTCTGCACGTGTACCATGCGAACACGCCAGAGCTCATCCTTACTACACACCATCAGTCTAAAATCCGACCGTGTCCAACGTGGTGACGTAAAACACAACGACGTGCTGAAAAAAATGACGTTGACTTGATTCTGAGCATGCATGGATTTTTGACTGATGGACTCACTTTCTATCGTTTTTTTAACCATAGGAGAATTTTAAAACATGTTTTTTTTTTTCACTGATGGAAACAGACAGATGGGGCCCACACACAATCGTTTTTTCAGATGAAAACAGTCCATCGGTCTGTTTTTATTGGACAAACCAATCGTGTGTACAGGGCTTAAGTGCATTTGTTTTTTAATTCGTTTTTAATTTGATTTTAATTTCATAATAAATCTTAGCAATATTACACTATACAATTGTGCTCATAAATTTACATACCAGAATTTATAATTTCTTGGCCATTTTTCAGAGAATATGAATGATAACACAAAAATGTCTTTCACTCATTGTTAGTGTTTGGCTGAAGCCATTTATTTTCAATCAAATTCTTGGGCTTGCATGAAAGGCACGTTTTGAGATCTCCCCAGAGTGGCTCAATGATATTGAGGTCAGGAGACTGAGATGGCCATTCCAGAACCTTCACTTTATTCTGCTGAAGCCAATGACAGGTGGACTTGGTCTTGTGTTTTGGATCATTGTCATGTTGGAATGTCCAAGTAAGTCCCATGAGCAGCTTCCTGGCTGATGACAGGGCTGGACTGGGATGAAAATTTGGCCCTGGACTTCATCCAGACTGGCCCACTTTGACAGGTCTCTCCCATGGCGGCCGGAAACCCCCAGGCTATAGCTGTTGATTTAGCTGTCTGTCCCCTCCCCCATGCTCCTCTGTCGCTTTTCTGGTCCTCCCCCTGCTTCTCTGTTCCCCCCAGGTGAGCACTGCGGGGAGGGAGAGACAGAGGAGCGTCAGTCCACTGTCACTGAAGCTGGCCCCACTGAGTCATCGGCCCACCGGGAAAACTCCCTGTAGTCCCAATGGCCAGTCCATCCCTGGCTGATGAATACAAATGTTCCTCCAGTATTGTTTGATAGCATACTGCATTTATCTTGCCAACAATTTTGACCAAATTTCCTGTGCCTTTGTAGCTCACACATCCCCAAAACATCAGCGATCCACCTCCGTGTTTCACAGTAGGAATGGTGTACATTTCATCATAGGCCTTGTTGACTCCTCTCCAAATGTAGTGTTTATGGTCGTGGCCAAAAAGCTAAATTTTGGCCTCATCACTCCAAATGACTTAGTGCAAGAAGGTTTGAGGCTTGTCTCTGTGCTGTTTGGTGTATTGTAAGCGGGATACTTTGTGGCATTTGCATAGTAATGGCTTTCTTCTGGTGACTTGACCATGCCGCCCATCTTTCTTCAAGTGCTACCTTATTGTGCATCTTGTAACAGCCACACCACATGTTTTCAGAGTCCTGTATTTCACCTGAAGCTATTTGTGTGTTTTTCTTTACATTCCGTACAATTTGCCTGGTAGTTGTGGCTGAAATTTTAGTTGGTCTACCTGACCGTGGTTTGGTTTCAACAGAACCCCTCATTTTCTACTTCTTGATTAGAATTGGAACACTGCTGATTCCCAAATTTCTTGGATATCTTTTTATATCCCTTTCCTGTTTTATACAGTTCAAATATGTTTTCCCGCAGATCCTTTGACAATTCTTTTGCTTTCCCCATGACTCAGAATCCAGAAACGTCAGTGCAGCACTGGATGAAAGATGCAAGGGTCTGTCAGGAGTCCAGAAACTCATTGACCTTTTATACACACACACTAATTACAAGCAAACAGATCACAGGTGAGGATGGTTACCTTTAATAGCCATTCAAACACCCTTTGTGTCAACTTGTGTGCATATTATCAGGCCAAAATCACCGGGGACAGGGTATGTAAACTTTTGATCAGGGGCATTTGGGTAGTTTCTGCTGTCATTATGATTTAAAAAGAGTAAACACAGTTGATTGATAATAAATGGCTTCAGCCAAACACTAACCATGAGTGAAAGAAAACATTTTATGTTATCATTTATATTCTCTGAAAAATTGCCAAGAAATCATAAATTCTGCCAGGTAAACTTATCAGTACGTACGTACGTCTCTCTCTCCTAATTTGGTATATCCCTCAGACCATCACAATAAAAAACCTGACCGCTGGAGGAGCAGGAATAAGATATCCAATCTATTGATGCAGGATAAAGACCTTGCATTTTTAAAGCTTATTATTGGTGAGTGGGAACCCAGGAGGGGACACAGAGTGGCACTGGAATCCTTACAAACAGGAATTGAACACATTTGATACTAGGGATGAGCCGAACACCCCCCACGTTCGGTTCGCACCAGAACCTTCGAATGGACCGAGGAGCATTTGTGCGAACATTTAGAACCCCATTGAAGTCTATGGGACTCGAATGTTCAAATTCAAAAGTGCTCATTTTATAGGCTAATATGCAAGTTATTGTCGTAACACTGGTTTGAGAACCCGGGTCTTGCCCCAGGGATCAATGATACCAGATGTATCAATGGAAAAAAAAAGTTTTTTAAAACAGTCGTTTTTTCTGGAGTAGTGATTTAATCATGCTTAACCACTTAAGGACCAAGGGTGTTTATCAGATTTGGTGTTTACGAGACTAAAACATTTTTTTTTTGCTAGTTACAAAATTACTTAAAACCCCCAAACATTATATATATTTTTTTTCTAACACCCTAGAGAATAAAATGGCAATACTTTTTGTCACACCGTAATTGCGCAGCGGTCTTACAAGCGCACTTTTTTTTGGAAAAAAAACACTTTTTTGAATTAAAAAATAAGACAACAATAAATTTGGCCCAATTTTTTTATATATTGTGAAAGATAATGTTACGCCGAGTAAATTGATACCCAACATGTCACGCTTAAAAATTGTGCTCGCTCGTGGCATGGCGTCAAACTTTTACCCTTAAAAATCTCGATAGGCGACATTTAAAAAATTCCATAGGTTGCATTTTTTGAGTTACAGAGGAGGTCTAGGGCTCTAACGATCGCGGTGATACCTCACTTGTGTGGTTTGAACACCGTTTTCATATGCGGGCGCTACTCGCGTATGTTTTCGGATTTATTTTTATTTATTTTATAATTTTTAACACTGAAATAATGATCTCATATTTAGACTTAAAAGCAAAAAAAGCAAAAAAAAAATTGTCATTTGACAAAAGGTAAACAAAAATAATTTTTCTTTAAGACGCTGGGCGGGACTGACGTTTTGACGTCACTTCTGCCCAGCAGAGCTATGGGGACGGGTGGGGGTGATTTTTCCCTCACTCGCATCCCCACACAGCTGCCGACAGGACCCGATCGCCTCCACCGCTACCGACGGCAACGGTAAGCGGCGGAGGGCGTGGGAGAGCGGCGGGAGGGGGGGCCCTCTCCCGCCACCGATAACGGCGCTCTCGCGGCGAATCCGCCACGGAGACCGCCGTTATCGTAGACAGGCCCGCCCACTGTAAAGATGGATATCTCGGTTGTGGCAGCAGCTGCTGCCATTACCGAGATATCCATCTTTAAAAACAGGACGTACATATACAGTGGGGCGGGCGTTTTTAACGGTTAAAGTGAAAAAATGTATTGAAAAACTCCTTTAAATATCATACCTGCTGGGTGTTACTATAAGAAAAAAATTCATTTAAAACTGCTTGCGGCTTTAACCTCCCTGGCGGTATGTATCTTTCAGATTTTAGGTGCTAAAAGCGGTACCATTATTTGCAAGGGAATTTGGCATTTTATACTGTAGGCTTGTAATTCTTAGGAATAACTCACTGAAATCTATCCAAACAAGAGTCTAATAGGCATCCTGGGTATGATTTTTTTTTTTTTCTTATTAAAAATTATAATATAATAAATAATTATAAAAAATTATAACAAATAATAATATAATTATAGTAAAAATTATTCAATAATGTAATCAAATCAAAATCACTGAAATTTGCTCAGTTGCAGAATTTTTGCTGTCATTATTTTTTTTTTTTATGACGAATTTCCCCACAAATCGCTATCGCTAAATTCTGCAAGTGATTCTGATTTATTATCGCTGTTTTTTAGCTGCTCTAAAACAATTTTTTGCCATAAAGGGACACTTTTGGTTGCTATGGGCAATCTACAGTTTGCAGGGAGAAAGAACAGTTTTTATTATATAAAAGGAATGTAGTGTACAGGGCAGACCACTAGGGACATGGGGGGTGTGTGTATTTTTTACATACAGTACTGTAATCTATAAGATTACAGAGTACTGTATGTATAGTGTTTGTTTACTTTTTTAAATTTGGCGCCGTTCCCCCCCCTACGTCGCGACGCTCGCAGGGAAGGGAATCGGCAGAACACACAGCATCAGGGCACATCCATTACAGCCCGCCGTGTACTGCGGGGATTCATCGCTGGATCGCAGATAAAAGGTTAAGTAAAATTTTTTCATCCAGCGAGGCAAGTCCGTGTGTGGCACGGGGTTACCGATCGTAGCTTTAAAATCTCACCGTGCCACACACGGGAAGACCGCCAGGGAGGTTAATGTAATGTCTGCAATATGGATGAAAATCATTGAGAAAAATAGCATGGGTTTCCCCGCCCCCCCCTCCCCCCATGTCATTACCAGACCCTTTGGCCCTATATACTTTTAACAGCAGTATACAGGCAGTACAAACAAGACAGAGACTGTAGGTTTGTTGTTAAGTATAATCTGTTTGTAATTTTGAACTGGTACTTTTTTAAAGTGTAGGTCCAGCCAAAAATTTCTTTTAAGCTTTTTGGAAAACATAGAGAGGGGTTATCACCCCTGAAACATTTGTTTTTCTGTCTGTGCGCATCTGTTCAGAAGATTGAACCTCACTTTCTGTCCCAATGACAAATGATTTTTTGAAAATTCTGTTTTTTTGGTGCCCCTAGGCCTCCTGACTGTGTTTTAAAGGTTCAACTTCACATCTATGCGATGCATCAGAGAATGTATGAGTATGTGCCTTGCTGCAGAACAGCCTATTCATTTGAGAATGAACTGCCTGCCACCCTCAATAGCACCAAAGTGCATGGGCCTTTTTATTTTATTTTATTTTTTAAGGCCGCTGCATCAAAATGCATGATGCTTTTGTTAGCATGCATTTTTATTTTTGTGATTTTTATTTTTATTTACACATTATGCAGCCGCGTACACATGATCGGTCAAAACCAATGAAAACGGACTGAAGGTCCGTTTCATCGGTCCAAACCGATCGTGTGTGGGCGCCATCAGTCAGTTATCCTTCGTTTAAAAAAAAAGAGAACTTGCTTTAAAATGTAACCGATGGACGCCTGACCGATAGGTCAAAAACCGATTGTTAGTATGCAAAAGCATCTGTTAAAAAGCAGCGCATGCTCAGAATCAAGTCGACGCATGCTTGAAGCATTGAACTTCGTTTTCTTCATGTCGTTGTGTTTTACGTCACCGTGTTCTGACACGTTCGATTATTTAACGATGGTGTGTAGGCACATCAGACCATCAGTCAGCTTCATCGGTTAACCGATGGGAAGGGTCCTTCGGACCGTTCTCATCGGATGGACTGATCGTGTGTACGTGGGCTAAGTGTAGCAATAAGTTGCTAAATGTTGGACCTTTATTAAATGTAACCATATTGCTACACTTAGAGGCTCCTCTCTTCTTTTTTATACTCAGTTGTGACATGACGCTACGCTTATATCAAGACATCGCTTGTATATTGAGGCAAAATGTATTTAGCATGTCTTGCAAAACGCTCTCAAACCAAGGTTTTACTGTATTTAGATTTGATGTATAGGAGAAGCGCTAAGTTTAATATTTTTCATTTTTTTTACCTTACATGATGGCAGCAGCTTCCCAGTATACTAATCTCAAAAATGCATTTATTCACATATTACCATAGCGCGTGTATTTACACTATTTCACTTTTTTTCCAGTAAGGTTCCATCAGTCATGTTCATCACTATTTATCTTTTTATTGCATTTCAATATTTAGGTGCCTTTCCAGTTGCACTCTGTGACAAGTCTCCAGAAATTGCCATTGTAAGGCGTACAGCCAGCGCTATTACTATAATAGGAGGCGGGTACTTGCAAAACTTTCATCTATAGCGATTGTGGAGGAAACGAAAATAATTTCCGTACTGAGGAAAACTGCGAGAACGTGTGCAAACCAGGTATTTTCTGTTCCTCATTGTACGTTACTCAATGTTGGTTCATTAGTTATCCTTTAGTGGTATATCCAGGCTAGATGACACTTGTATGTAAAGTCACAACAGTCATAATATCACAAGTCATGATTATCACATAATAGCTTTTTTCATTGCTATTCTGATCGGGGGGTGCAGCAAAAAAAGTCAGGGGGCAAAATGTCAACACTGTGTGTGTCACTGGCAGTCTATCATAGCGTGGCAGAACTTGGGAATCGCTTGTATTTATTACGCTGCCATTAGATTAGGGTGATTACACAGAACCTGTGCCCCCCTCATATCAGAGGTCCCACTTTACATGGGTTCCCCATCAGAGTGTCCCCTTACATCGGGGTTCCCCATCAGAGTGCCCCCTTACATCGGGGTTCCCCATCAGAGTGTCCCCTTACATAGGGGTTCCCCATCAGAGTGTCCCCTTACATCGGGGTTTTCCATCAGAGTGTCCCCTTACATCGGGTTCCCATCAGAGTGCCCCCTTACATCGGGTTCCCCATCAGAGTGCCCCCTTACATCGGGTTCCCCATCAGAGTGCCCCCTTACATCGGGTTCCCCATCAGAGTGCCCCTTACATCGGGTCCCCATCAGAGTGCCCCCTTACATCGGGTTCCCCATCAGAGTGCCCCCTTACATCGGGTTTCCCATTAGAGTGCCCCTTACATTGGGGTTCCCCATCAGAGTGCCCCCTTACATCGGGGTTCCCCATCAGAGTGCCCCCTTACATCGGGGTTCCCCATCAGAGTGCCCCCTTACATTGGGGTTCCCCATCAGAGTGCCCCCTTACATTGGGGTTCCCCATCAGAGTTCCCTTACATCGGAGTTCCCCATCACAGTGCCCCCTTACATCGGGTTCCCCATCAGAGTGCCCCCTTACATCGGAGTTCCCCATCACAGTGCCCCCTTACATCGGGGTTCCCCATCACAGTGCCCCCTTACATTGGGGTTCCCCATCAGAGTGCCCCCTTACATTGGGGTTCCCCATCAGAGTGCCCCCTTACATTGGGGTTCCCCATTAGTGTACCCCTTACATCGGGGTTCCCCATCACAGTGCCCCCTTACATTGGGTTCCCCATCACAGTGCCCCCTTGCATCGAGGTTCCCCATTACAGTGCCCACTTGCATCGGGTGTCCTCATCACAGTGCCCCCTTGCATGGACTGTCCCCATCAGTGTGCCTCCTTACATCACCCCTGTTTTTAACGCATACTGTTAGATAGGTTAATTGGTTGTTTTGCAAGCTGGTCGGTAAGTAGGCTTGGTTTTTCCCTGGGCATTCCCCAGGTCACTTTTGTTATCTCCTTACATCAATTGTCTGCAAGACTTGTTCATACTCAGAGACCTAGGGGAGGGGGCACAGCTGCTCATTAA
>JAJQKJ010002365.1:0-29909 GCA_029574335.1 Rana kukunoris | reverse complement strand
AATTCAGCCCATATGGGATAACCTCTACTACCGGGAAATAGCTAAAACTACTCCGTACCTGAGTGGAAACAGTATGGGGTATCCCTCATGTCGCACATAGTTAGGTTCAGTCCAGTTGAGGCCCTTCACTGAGCTCAGGGCTGAATTTCAGCTTCCAGCATCCATGCACTTTTACTACCTGCAACTCAAACACGCATTTGATGCTCAGAGGGAGGCTGATATATGGTCCTTGGACCCGGCTCCAGTCTTTAACTTCCTGTCCGAGGTGTCCACCTGCAAGGGGTTCATATCCAGCTGCTATGCTATGTTATTGAACCTCTTCCTACCGAGTGCCCCTCTCAAGGTGGTGGCTCGTGGGAGAGGGACGTGGGAGCGTTCGAAGATGAACAGTGGGAGGAGGCCCTGCAGGCGGTTCCCATGTGCTCCCTGAATGTGGCACACAGGCTGTCACAGCTTTACATCCTCTTACGGGTCCATTATACACCAGCCAGGCTTGCGCAAATGGGAATGGGGGTAGACCCCTGCTGCACTAGGTGCTGCAGAGATCATGGTGATCTCATCCACCTTCTGTGGAGATGCCCGAAGCTTCATCGGTATTGGGCAGGGGTGGTTGACACTATTAACGGGGCCTTCCAGGTACAAGTTCCCTTGGAACCCAAGGTTTACCTGCTGGGGATTACCGGGGACCTCCTAGTGGAGGAGATCCCTAGACAGGCAATAGGCCGGGCCCTGTTTCAGGCCCGCTTAATGATATTGAGGCACTGGAAGGACACTGAACCACCCACGGTGCAGGAATGGATTAGACAGATGGGAGTCACCTTAAGGCTGGAGAAGGTGGTGTATCAGAGAAGAGGGTCTAGCCGTAAATATGAAAAGTTATGGGCCCAGTGGCTTGATGTTCCGGGCTAGCCCCGATAGATCTTGTGTATGACAGGCTATTTTAGATCTGCACCGGTCTGGCTCCTGGATGCTCGAATGAGTCCGGGGAAGGGGGGGGGGGTTGTAGGGCTATTTACAACACTGAGTGGCTTTTGATGAAGTGTCATGTTATGTGTGTACTCTCCCATGGAAACTCAATTATGATTATGCTCTGGAGTTTTGTAAGCGGTTTTCTTTTTTACATTTGCTCAATAAAAACCTTTGTTTGAGAAAAAAAAAAAAAGCTCCTTATTTTGGATTCTCAGGGTCACCTGTAAATCCCCTTCTAGGCAAAAGATCACCAACTGTTCTGGAAATGTTATATGTAGGCAACGCCTATCCTCATATTGATTAGCGGTTCCAAATTAATAACTACTGCATTAGCGAACAGACACAAAGGATACCCTCAGCATGTTTCCAAATAACTGTTCTGTTCAGCGCAATTAAAGTTTTTTTTATACACATTCTTATGTAGGTATCAATATTACAATTGTACTTTTATGATAACAAGGGGCGTAACATAGGCCGGCTAAATTCTAACTAGGATTCAAAAGAATTGAAAATCATATCACCACAGAGTGGTGCTGTGGATATGAACACTAGGTAAAAAATGCTACATCTTATAAAACAGAATGCAGCATGTAATCAAAACATTATTAGTGACGTGTGCACAATACATAGGCAAAGCATATGAAATAGAATACAATTATATACAGAATGTACAATTAATTTTACAGATATCTTAAAGTACAGTACAGGATACCCTACTTAAATTGTTATTGTTACTTTGCATTGCGTGCTATAAAATTGAGGAATCATGGAGGTACAACCCTATCACTTATGGTGTATGAAAATGCTGCCTGTGTCCTGTACTGTATGATACGGAATTTAGAGGCAAGTCAAAATTCCTTCGTTGTTCAGAGACCAGCAATTTATTGTTAGGGGTGGAGCTTAACATGCTTTTTAAAAACAAAATGACAGTGGATAGTTTGTGGGATTCTTTCCTTCAGTTGTGTTATCTACAGTCTCTCCTAATGTATTCCAGCTTGTGAGCTTGGCTAATGAGGTACAAGAATTCAGCCGATCCAAGAAACGGGAAGTGGCCTCATTTTCAAGTCGCTCATCCATTGGCATAACTAAGATTCCCAATCTCACTGAGGTTTTCTTGTACAGTTTTGCTACATTGGACTAATGACAGGTAAGTAAACTGAGTGTGTGTTTTGTTTTGTGTGTGTGTGTGTGTGCGTGTATGTAAATGTATGTATACACACACAGACTGTATAAAAAATATATGCAAATATAAACTTGCCTGGTATGTTTGAAAAATGCAGTTAATCCCCAGAAATTGGCCACAAGAAACCAACAGGCACATTTGAAAAATGATGCATTAATTTTCAGTGCCAAGAATCCAACACTGGTGCAAAAAATATGTTAAGTTCTGCAATGTGTCCCTGAAATCTAAAGTGATCTGTTGGCTTACTAAAATGGCTAAACTGACAGCACTCGTAAATAACTGACCACATGCATAAGCTCTATCACCTGGAGTATCTGCCTGTAGCTGTCCCTGATGTGAAATGGAATATACCAATGCTCCATCATATAATGCTATGCCTGGGTGCAAGAGACTAATAGGCAGGCTTGGGCCTTGTCCGGTGGAATGTGGTTATGGCAAGGTTTTATTCTTTGCAGCTATATGCATAACTGGGTCAGCAGGGCTACACCGATTCTCTTGGTGGTAGGTTGCCTTGAGCCCTTTTAACAAATTCTGCCATTGAAAGTAGTTTAGTTATATTGTGGATAGCATAACTTCCCAGCACTTAAAGTGACACTAAAGGTTCACTTAAAAAAAAAAAAAAAAAACATGTCATACTTGCCTCCACTGTACAGTTTGTTTTTTGAATGGCCCTGATTGTCCTCTTCTGGGGTCCCACGGCAACTCTCGTGGCTCCTCCCCACAAGAGCAAACCCCCTCTGGGAAGCTCTCTTCTAAGGGGGTTACCTTGCGGATGTGCTCCCGTGTCATACAATCGGCATTCATAGCTGCTGATTGTATGACTCGCCCCTGCCCCCCGGTGACTCATTGGATTTAATTGACAGAAGCGAGAGCCAATGGCTGCGCTGCTATCAATCTATCCAATGAAGAGCTGATCTGCCATGGGGAGAACAATGCGGGATCACGGGTCCTGTAGGCTCGTCACTGCTTGGGTAAGGGCTGCGACCTGCTGGCACAAAGTCTTGAGCGGGGAAGCACCTCCATCGGCTTCTGACACTTCTGGCTGCATGATACTGTCACGTACCTTACCAGAGGCCGAAGTGCTGAGAGGGCTTCTCTTGCGACTAAGTGCAGAACGCCCCCTGGAGGAGACACAGGGGGTGCTATGCCCAGTGATGCATGGAAACCATGGCTGGAGCACAGGAATAAACAAAAAAAATAGTGCAGTGGGGGCAGCCAAATTACACACCCACCAGTGACAGATGCAAAAAGTCACATCCTGGAGAGGTAGCAGATAGTTTCTCTATCATACACTGCGGTGACAAACAAGCTTGCTGGAAATGATGGTGATAAATACCGCTCCGCTGTTTGTGGGGCCAGGTCATGGAGAATAGAAGTCCTGGGTGACTTCGACTATGCGTTTTGTGCTTCAAGCGCTTTATTACGGTCAGTGACTACACGTGACTATGTGTTTTGCGCTTCAATCGCTTTATCACGGTCAGTCGTGACTTTTTGCATATGTCACTACACCACTGCTGTTTAAGCTTCCCCCGATTGAGGATTCCTTCTCCCGTTGTCACTGCGCTGCAGCTTCAGTTTCCTTGTCCTGTTTCCTCCTGTCAGCACCGCAGATGGTCTGCTGTTACTGGCAGGTGTGTAATTTGGCTGCCCCAGCTGCACTCAGCGCTCCTGTCTCCCTCTTGTCGGATCACCGCTCGCATATCTATCGGAGCATCAGTCAACCTGCCCCCGCTGTATTCAGCACTCCTGTCTCCCCCTTCTGTCGGATCACCGTTTACCATCAATGTCAGTGAGCCAGAGGACCTGGGTCAGGTCGCAGCTTCATGTCTAAATGGACACAGTGATCCTCGGCTCAGTGCTCCCATAGCAAGCTGCTTGCTGTGGGGACACTGATAAAGACATGGATGAGCAAGTTTGGGGTATAGGAACTTTGCTGTCTTGCGTAGAGTCCTGACCTCATGCCAGTTAAGTTCATGTATGTGTAAAGGCAGGTGTCCCAATACTTTTGGTAATATAGTGTCTGTAATATAAATAAATACATCCAGACGTTGGATATACAGCATCATTTTAACTGGGAGTCGGACATGAAGCTATATAATAGGTGGAGGGGGATATAAATGTTTAATAAAACCTCTAGTACTAAAGGCTGAGATTGTTTTTTTATTATTATAATTAGGGTTGTCCCGATGCCACTTTTTTAGGACCGAGTACAAGTACCGATACTTTTTTTCCAGTAGTCGCTGATACCGAATACCGATACTTATTTTAAATGTGTCCCTAAATGCAGCCATGTCCCCCACATACTGCAGGCATGTCATGTCCCCCACATATTGCAGGCATGTCATGTCCCCCACATATTGCAGGCATGTCATGTCCCCCACATATTGCAGGCATGTCATGTCCCCCACATATTGCAGGCATGTCATGTCCCCCACATATTGCAGGCATGTCATGTCCCCCACATATTGCAGGCATGTCATGTCCCCCACATATTGCAGGCATGTCATGTCCCCCACATATTGCAGGCATGTCATGTCCCCCACATATTGCAGGCATGTCATGTCCCCCCACATATTGCAGGCATGTCATGTCCCCCCACATATTGCAGGCATGTCATGTCCCCCACATATTGCAGGCATGTCATGTCCCCCACATATTGCAGGCATGTCATGTCCCCCCACATTCTGCAGCCATGTCATGTCCCCCCACATTTTGCAGTCATGTCCCCTACATATTGCAGCCATGTCATGTCCCCCACATATTGCAGCCATGTCATGTCCCTACATATTCCCCTACATATTGCAGCCATGTCCCCCACATATTCATGTCCCCCACATATTGCAGCCCTGTCATGTCCCCCACATATTGCAGCCATGTCATGTCCCCCACATATTGCAGCCATGTCATGTCCCCCACATATTGCAGCCATGTCATGTCCCCCACATATTGCAGCCATGTCATGTCCCCCACATATTGCAGCCATGTCATGTCCCCCACATATTGCAGCCATGTCATGTCCCCCACATATTGCAGCCATGTCATGTCCCCCACATATTGCAGCCATGTCCCCCACATATTGCAGTCATGTCCCCCACATATTGCAGCCATGTCCCCCACATATTGCAGCCATGTCATGTCCCCCACATATTGCAGCCATGTCATGTCCCCCACATATTGCAGCCATGTCATGTCCCCCACATATTGCAGCCATGTCATGTCCCCCACATATTGCAGCCATGTCATGTCCCCATATTCACATATTGCAGCCATGTCATGTCCCCCACATATTGCAGCCATGTCATGTCCCCCACATATTGCAGCCATGTCATGTCCCCCACATATTGCAGCCATGTCATGTTCCCCACATATTGCAGCCATGTCATGTTCCCCACATATTGCAGCCATGTCCCCCACATATTGCAGCCATGTCCCCCACATATTGCAGCCATGTCCCCCACATATTGCAGCCATGTCATGTCCCCCACATATTGCAGCCACGTCATGTTCCCCACATATTGCAGCCACGTCATGTTCCCCACATATTGCAGCCACGTCATGTTCCCCACATATTGCAGCCATGTCATGTCCCCCATACCTCCAGCTCCTCTGATTTTTCCCGCCGCCGCCGCTGCTGTTGGGTTAATCCCCGTGCAACACAGCGAGCATTACAAGTTTTCGTTGGTATCCGTGTATAGACACTCCCTCCTTGCTCGCAATTGGATGGATCCGGCCAATCGCGTGTCTATACATGGCGCCGCGGGTATTACAAGTTTACCAACGAAAACTTGTAAATGCCCGCTGTGTTGCACGGGGATAAGCGGTGGCGGGGGGGGGGGGGGAGTATTCTATTTCGGTATCGGGGGTATTTGCGGGAGTACAAGTACTCCCGCAAATACTCGGAATCAATCCCGATACTGGTGCTGGTATCGGTATCGGGATAACCCTAGTTATAATCATTTTAAATATAATGCACAATACTGGTAAACTTTTAGCGGCTGTATAGTCTTTTTTTTTTTTTAAAAATTTTTGTACCTTTACCCACAGGTAAGCCTATAATAAGTGGCATCAGGGCTTACTTCCTCTTTAATTCATTTTTTTTTTTCATGTTTTTATAACCTTTTTAAAATATTTTTTTAAAAATGCAATATGAAATGTATATATTTGCGATTTGTTTTAAAGCATAATCCTGTATCACATTTGAAGAATCCTGTATGCATTCTTTATAGCTAGTCAATGTCATGAATATGCAATAAAGTCTGGCAGCTTACCTGTCTCCATCTGTTCATTAGAGGCCTGACTCTGTTATGGTTGCCTTATTATCACCTCTCCTTCCTGTATGGCCCCACCCAGGCCATCCCAGGAAGTCTATATTAACTGTTGCACTACAGGTCGAGTGTTCTGTATGTAGTCTTCTTATTTTTAACCACTAGAGAGAGTTAATCCATTTAAAAATCATATGCGTATTGAGTAAATTAAATATATCTATAATCTCCTTTAACCAGTTCCGGACCACCCGCCGCAGTTAAACCGCGGCAGGTTGGCCCGGCTGTGCAAAGCATCATAGCTGTACAGCGACCACGACGATTAGATTTGCTTCAGAACCGATCAGTCTCCAGGCCCAGGCTAATGATGCAGGGTGCCCCAGATGTCCGGACACGGGGGACTTATTACATATGTTATGGAGATGCCCCAAATTATTTAGGTATTGGCTAGAGATCATCAGAATTATTAACAAAACATATGGGACTAGGTTGGAGATGGACCCTAGAACGTGCATATTGGGAATATGGGAAGAAAGGGGAGAGCTGGCGAGCACCACAAAAGCTGTAGCAAGGTGCCTATTCCAGGCAAGAAAATTAATTGCCCAAAGATGGCAAGCAGTGAACCCCCCATCATTAAGAGAGTGGACTAATAGTGTGACAGAAACAATATGGAAAGAGAAAACAGTTTATATCAAAAGAGGAAACATCAAGGAATTTGATAAAATATGGAATACTTGAAATAGGATATCCGGTATGAAAAGCCAAAGAGCAAACTGGAAATTAAGGGTGGGAGAGGGAGAGAAGGGGAAAATAAGTATTTACTAGGGGCCAAGATTATAGTATGCGGGGAATGAAAAATGTTTTGTACAAAGAAAAGTTTGAATGTAATCTTTTTTTTTTAAATATGAAAGATAATGAAATAAAGAGAATTAATCAAAAAAAAAAGATGTTGCCCATTGGTGTTTGCCATTACTATTAGCTGATTCTTTCCCCAAGGTGCAGCTACCTGGGATGAGCTGTTGCTGGCAAATGCTTAAGGAGGCTGGAAGTGAATGCTAATAACACTATCGGTACATTGTTTAATGGCGTTAATGCTTAAGCTATGTAACTGAATTGAATTACATTTTCATGGAAATTCATGGAACTGGTGCTGTTATTTGTAAAAATCTGTTAAGTCTTCTGGGAATCTTAATACTGCACTACGTCCATCTTTTTTCCCTTTGAGGCAGGCTGGGAATCCCCACTCATATGTCACATCTAATGCATGCATTTGTTCTGTCAGTGGTTTCAGAACTCTTCTTCTTGCTAAAGTCTCAGCTGATATATTGCAATTGCAATTTAATTCCAAAACATGATATTCCCCAACTCATCCGTATTCCTTCCATAATTTTGCTCTTCTCTTCCGCATAATGGAGTCTAACTATTGCGTCTTTCGGAGTATCATCTTTTTTTTATATTTAAACATTTTTTTATTTGGGTAAGTACAGTACATACACAAAATAAACATCCAATACTTGGTAATATACAAACAATATCTTAATGGTTCACAATTTCCATTTCAAGTAAAGTTAACCCTTCAGTGCATGGTACAAATAAACATTGTCATATTTAACTCATAATCTCCCCAGCTACCGGAGAGAAATATTGGAAGGAGGAAATTAGAGAGATAAAGAAAAAAAAAACCCCGGAAACATGCCTAGGTTCCTCTCCTGGACCAGGTTTCACTACTTATTTATCTGGGGCTCATCTTCCAAGTCTAGATAGGTTCCTTCTAGACCAACAGTATCCCAATTCCCCAGTCCCCTTTAGTCCCACCATACAGCTGTAACTTATATATATACTGTCCTGCTTGTACTCTCTTCCTATTTATACTCCTATGTAATGACCACCTATAGTCTATTTAGAATACCTACCCCGTTTTGCCTTTACCACCTCCCGCCCATCCCTCCCACCCCTTCTACCCCTCACCCCCACCCTCTCCCGCCCCCTAAGAGAGAGAGAAAAAAAAACCCTCCCCAAGTGGGGGGTTCAAAAATATAAACCTATAGTATGGTTAAATGATTAATTACCCCCTCACCCCTCCTCCTCTAGTTCCCCCCTACCTTCCTCCTCCCCTCTAGTAACGCCTTCACTCCCGTTGACCTGGTCTCGTGAACCCCCCTGATCTCCCTCCCCTTTCCCCATTAATTCTTTCCCTTCCTCTGAGTATATAAATACATTCCATGCTCCCCAGGTACCATTATATTGTTCCTTTCTGTCTTGTGCTGATAGCACCAGGTCTTCTATCGCACCCACCTTCCTGACTCTATTCAACCAGTCCCTAATCGTTGGCGTTTTAGTCCTTTTCCAGTTTAAGGTTATACCCGCCTTACCTTCGTTCATCATATGGCAGATGATCGATTTTTTTATATGTTTTTATTGGGATCTGTGATAGATGTAGCAGGCAGAAAGCTGGGTCGTCCTGTATTTGGTAAGTTGTACATTTTTGAGATATCTTTTGGACTTCCAACCAATATTTCCTAATTTTAGGACACACCCAGAATATATGGTACAGAGTTCCCTTACTCTTCTTACATCTCCAGCAGGAGTCTAGTGTCCCAGGGTACGCCCTACTCAGCTTCTCCGGTGTATAGTACCATCTATTTAAGATTTTATAGTTTAATTCCTGTATCCTGGTGCATGTTGATGTTTTCAAAGCTAGGTGAATTATCTTTTGCTGCTGGGTTGGAGTGAAATTCCTCTCCATATCTTTTGCCCATTCTCTCATCGGGGGTATTTCCTGTGCTTCTGGGGGTGATATTATCAATCTATACATTTTAGACAGTAATCTTGCCGGGGGTTCCTGATCCTCACAGTATTTTTCAAATTGTGTTAACTCCCTTTTGAATCTACTCGCTGGACCTAGGGAATTCAAAAAGTGACATAATTGTATCGCCTGCCAATAATTAACCCCAAATTGTCCTTCTGTGGATACCAATGAGGGCACTGTCGGCCATCTTTCTAATTCTGCAAAGTGTGCTACCTGTGTGAGGCCCCTTTCCCTAAGGCTTCTATATGACCCTTTCTCTAATCCTGGGTGGAAGTTAGGGTTTCCCAGTATTGGGTATAAAGGGGAATATCTTGATGTGTGTTTACCCAGCTGGCATATCTTATGGCCTATTGATAAGATCGTGCCTATAGTTGGGTGTTTTTTTAACTGGGCCGGGAGTGTTTGATAGCACCAGAGTGCTCTTCTTAAAGGGATTTGACTTATTTCCTGTTCAAGGTCTACCCACAATTTGGTTCCATTACTCCTACCCCATTCTATAACCCTTCCCAAGTGTGCCGCCTGGTAATATTTATTTACATCCGGTACCGCCAGTCCTCCATCCCCCTTAGGTAGGAACATCCTGTTCCTACTAATCCTTGGTCTTTTATTGGACCAGATAAATTTAAAGAGAAGCCTATTTACTCGGCTTAGAAAGGCCAGTGAGATTTTGATTGGTATTGCTTGAAAAAAGTACAATAGTTTGGGGAGTATACTCATTTTATTTGTGTTACATCTCCCAAACCAGGAATGGAATCCCTTCTGCCATTTCTCCAGGGTTCCCTTAATTGTACTTACCAATGGGGGGGAAGTTTACTTCAAAGATGTTCCCTATTCTTAATGGGATATGGATCCCCAGATACTTTAATGCTGTCTTTACCCATTTAAATTTAAATTTAGGTTCTAAGATCTGTTGTAGTGTACCTGAGATTTCCACCCCCATTGCTTCGGATTTCCCATAATTGATTTTTAAGTTTGTTAATTTCCCATATTCCTCTATTTCTTTCATCAAATTTTGTAGTGATTTCCGGGGATTGGATATAGTAAACATGTCATCTGCAAAGGCAGAAATTTTATATTCCCCGTCTCCTACTTCCAATCCCCGGATCTCAGGATTCTGTCTTAT
Organism: Rana kukunoris; assembly: GCA_029574335.1. NCBI lineage: Eukaryota > Metazoa > Chordata > Amphibia > Anura > Ranidae > Rana > Rana kukunoris. The sequence continues at coordinate 19,563 of JAJQKJ010002365.1, read as the reverse complement.
CCTGTTCAGCAGAGGTTCCAATGTTAGGACATATAGTAACGGGGACAGTGGGCATCCCTGTCTTGTTCCATTCCTTATTTTAATTGGATCTGAAAAGATCCCATTTACCTTGACTAGTGCTTGGGGGGTGGTATATACCCCCATAATCCATCTGCATATGTTCTCCTAGTCCGATATGTTTTAGCACCAAAGGCTTTTTCCGCGTCTGTGCTTAGGAAAATAGAGGGTGTTTTAGTTCCCCTTGTCCAATGCACCAAGTTCAGCACTTTGATAGTGTTATCTCTCGCCTCCCTAGTAGGGACAAAGCCCACCTGGTCAGGGTGGATCAACTGTCCCAGGAGGGGTTGTATTCAAGAAGCTATTAATTTAGTATATAGTTTTAAGTCTGTGTTCAATAGTGAAATTGGGCAGTAACTACCGCACTCCGCCGGGTCTTTCCCCTCTTTCGGGATTACTGCAATGTGTGCCGTAAGGGCTTCCAGGTGGAACATCCTGGTCATATGTGGTCCCAATATAGGGAAAAAATATTGATAGTACTGGATGGAAAACCCATCCGGGCCTGGGGCTTTCCCTCGTTTGATCGTTTTCAACACTCTTTGAAGTTCCTCTATTGTAATGGGTCTTTCCAGATTTTCCCTTTCTATGGATGGTATTCTTTTAAGGTGCGCTGAAGTTAAATAATCCTATATCTTCTCGTTGGGTACTTCCATTTGTTTTAAATTGTAGAGAGAGGTATAATATTCTCGAAATCTCTGCGCTATATCTTTAGGGAGTAGCTTTACCTGGCCATCTTTCCCCTTAATCTGTGGTATGTAGACCATATTCCCTTTTTCTTTTAACTTCCCTGCTAATACTTTACTACACTTGTCTCCGAGTTCATATGCTGTCTTCCTTCCTACTTGGATAATTGCTTTTGCTTTGTATCTTAGTAAGTCTGCTAGCTCCTTCCTCTTGTGTCCTAGCTCTTCCCCCGTAGCTGACATCTGACTTACTTTGTTGCAGCTCCAGTGATTGGATCTCTGTTATTAATTTCCTAACCTGGTTCTCTCGCGCTCTTTTTATTCTAGCCCCATGTTTTATTAACAGCCCCCTCATCACTGCCTTGTGGGCTTCCCAGACCACGCTTGGGTCACTCCCAGGGGTATCGTTCATTCGGAAGTATTCTCCCAGTTGTTTCTCTGCTTCCTCACGTACATCTGGGGTCTGTAGTAGACTTCCATTCAAACGCCAACGATACCCCGTGGAGAGGGCCTTACCTGATATCCTAATTTCTAATGACACTGGAGCGTGGTCTGACCAGGTTATGTTCCCTATTTTCACTTCTTCAGTTGCTGTTAACAAATAATGGGGGATCAAAAAATAATCTCTTTATCGTACATCACGGGACACAGAGCGCATAGCCATTACATATGGGTTATATGGGTACCTTCAGGTGTGGACACTGGTGTAATCAACTTCACAGGAAGTTCCTCCCTATATAACCCACTACCACTGAGAGTGCTTCAGTTTTTTCGCCAGTGTCTTAGGTGTTGGTCACGTCTAGCTGTCCCTCGAAGGTCTCGGGACCCAGGATAGCTAGCCGGATCCGTCCGAAGTGCTTCAAAGCCAAGGTGTACGGTACCCGGGCCCTGCTGGAGTGGGGTTTTGCCTATAATGCCTCTCCTTGGAGGGCTGGATTCTGGGCTCCAGTGCCTTAGTCTCTTCCAAGAACTAAACGCTACTGATGCCAGGATGCTATATAGGTCCAGGGGTGTGGGTTCCTTAAACACAGGACCCCGGTCCCTGAAGGTCCAAGACAATACCCACGGAGATGGGGGAAGGCTGGGCCTCTTGCAGTTTGCAATACCCTGCGGCGTGGAGCAGGTAAGAGGGAACCTGCGGGACTTGGTTCGACAGTAGGTATCCCCCTGGGGGTTCTGGGTTGGCTAATGGTATGCTTGTGCATCAGCCACTATCTCCACTATGTCTTTTTGACAGGATGGGATGTACTAATGTTTACCCTGATAACATGTAGATATATGTATGCTTGTTTAAGATATATATTTTGCTACTCCCCCCAGATCTGCCTGTTAGCATTGATACTGCAGCCCCCACGTACTATAAAGAGGGAATGCTGGTGAAACTCCTGTTTCTTAGGAAGCCTATGGGGACAGCTTCCTCTATGTGTGCACTACATTGAGAATTAGTGCTTACCTGGTGTCAGTTTGGGCTGCTGGCGTTGGTCCATGCTTCTCCTCTGCTCCCTGCTTCCTCCATGTTGATTTCAGCGTGGGGAGGGTGCGCGCGCGTGCATGCCGTCTTTTATGGCGTCCTCGTGCATAGGGGGGGCGGGCCAGCTGGTGTTTCCCTTCTGAGAGCGGTGGAGAAAGGACACAGAGCGCGCAGCTGAGCCATTTTTTTGGCATGCAGTGACACCTAGTGGCGGTTGGTGGATCTTCAGGTCTGGACTGAAAGTCCACTTTGACCAAAAAAAAAAAAAAAGTTTTTTTTTCTTAAAGGGACTCAGCCTTAGATCCGGCAGCATCCGAGTCTACCTTGGGCTCCAGCTAACGGGCATTGGTGTTGCAATACTCACAGGTTTTCCTCGGTATTGCCACATTCTAGAGCGTGGAAAAATTTTAATTTTTTTTTTCCATAGCCTGTTCTTATTAGTTCACTCCTAGCTACAACAGTCGGGTGTTGGCTACAGGGGTGTCTCAAGGTTGTGCAATGGCTCCCAAGGGATCAGGACCAGCTAAGGCTGCAAAGGGTGCCAAAGAACAAGTCTCCATCGGGGTCAGAGGATTTGGGCCAGGATGGTCCCACCCTCGCTAGATAGGCCACCGAGTAGCATCTTACAGGAGCCATTGAGGGTGCTGGGGGCAGAGGCGGCCCCCAATCCACCTATTCCCGTTTAAGTTACGGAAGAAATGCTAGCGACCACCCTGGGTGGGCTAGAGGAAAGGTTAACGGCTTTGATTGCCCGCTCTTTGCCAGGTGGCAAACGGGCTAGATCCCCGTCACCTAGATTGGTGTTTTCAGATGCGGGGTCTCCTCGCCGGAGGAACAGGACCCACAAGGGGATCAAGCGGACCAGAGTCCCGACGGTTCAGACATGGAGGGTTCCACTCTAGATACATTTTTTCGGCTTCTCAAGCGGAGAGCCTGTGGATCCAGTCTCTGACAGATATTGTTCGCACTGCTTTTAAAAACTTCCAGTGTCAGAACTATTAGCCCCTGCAGTATCCTCATTAGGTTCTTTAAAGGCACCATTAACTTGGGTGTCTTTTCCAATTCACCCCCTTCTGGAGAGCGTGTTTTTTTTCAGGATTGGGCTCGACCTGATAGGATCTTTTTCCCTCCTAAAAGGTTCACTATTTTCTATCCTATGGAAGAAAAATTTGCAAAGAAATGGGCACTCCCTACTGTGGACGCGGCCATTTCCTGCGTGAATAAATCCCTGACCTGTCCGGTTGGAAATGTCCAGATGTTCAAAGATCCGGCCGACAAAAAATTGGAGACCCTACTGAAGGCTTCGTTTACCACAGTAGGTGCCGTGGTTCAGCCAGCAGTGGCAGCCATTGGCGTTTGTCAGGCTTTAAAGAAACAGTTTTTAAAAGGACATGCCGGCTCAGCAAACTCGTGAATTAGCAGACCTCCCAAGGGCTCTCTGCTTTGCAGTAGATGCTATTAAGGACTCTGTTCAACGGGCGTCCCGTCTATCTCTGCTGTTGGTTCATATGCGTTGTCTTTTGTGGCTAAAGAACTGATCAGCAGAGGCACCCTGCAAAAAACTTTTAGCAGGATTTCCCTTTCAGGGTGGAAGATTATTCGGTGAAGACCTAGATAAATATATCCTAACCATATCAAGTGGTAAAAGTTTTTCCTTACCGGTCAAGAAAAGACCACGCGGGCCCGCGTTTAAGCGACGGGCCTTTTACTGGCTCGGCCCCTTCAGCTTCCCGTCAGTATCGACGGCCTCCCGGGCGTTCAACATTTAATAGCCGCCCACAGGGACAAGCCGCGGCAAACAAGAGGCCATGGTCTCGCAAGCCGGCTAAACCTGTCATCAAGTCAGATTCATGAAGGGGCGCCCCCACTCTCTTGGGTGGGCGGAAGACTTTGGTTTTTCTCCTAAGTGTGGAAAGCCAGAATTCCCGACTCTTGGGTTCGGTTCGTGGTAGCCACGGGCTACAAACTAGAGTTTCGAGAAGTCCCCCCTCCTCATTTTCGGGGGTCAAAGTCTTCCAAGCGGCCCATTAAAGAGGGCCTCTCTCGTAAAGGCATTGAATCGCCTCTGGCTCCAAGGAGTAATTGTAGAAGTACCAACCCAGGAATGGGGTCTGGGATTCTATTCCAACCTTTTTCATAAATACCCAATGGTGACGTCAGGCCTATCTTAGACCTCAAACGCCTAAATCGCTTTCTAAGATATAGACTTTTCGTATGGAATCCATACGTTCGGTGGCAGCCAGCCTACATCATGACGACTTTCTAGCATCTATAGACATAAAGGATGCTTATCTGCACATGCCAATCTACCCGGCACATCACAAGTTTCTTCATTTTATGATAGATCAACGTCATTTCCAGTTCGTAGCCCTCCCTTTCGGGTTGGCAACAGCTCCGCGGGTATCCACAAAGGTGTTAGCCCCGGTGCTGGCCGTCCTAAGGACAGAAGACATTTTGGTCCTGGTATACCTGGACGATCTCCTGCTTATCGACAGATCAGCTTCCAACCTCAATCATGCAGTAGTCCGCACAGTTCGGCATCTAGAGGAGTTTGGGTGGATTTTGAACCAAGAAAAATCGAGGTTGCAACCCACAAAACAGTTAGAATTCTAGGCCTTCGGCTAGATACAGTCGGCCAGAGGATATTTTTTCCTCAAGCAAAAGTCAGGTCATTGACTCAAACAGTTCAAATAGTCTTAGGCAAGAAGAGGCCGACTATTCGCCTAGGCATACGACTGCTGGGGAAGAGGGTGGCCGCCTTCGAAGCAGTGCCCTATGCCCAGATCCATACCAGAGTTCTCCAGGCAGCCATTCTCTCTGCTTGAAACAAGTCCATGCAGGCACTAGACCGCCGGTTAGTTCTCTCAGGGGTCCGGCGCAGCCTGTTCTGGTGGCTGGTCCCTCAATATTTGTCAAAGGGGAAATCCTTTTGCCCCATCACATGGAAAATGTTAGGAAGACTGACCCAGCAGGGACAGTGATAGGAGGCAGAAAGACTGCTTCCCAGTAATATCCTACAGATCAGAGCTGCTCGGTTGGCCCTGGTCGTCTGGACTCTCCCCCTTCAGGGTCTGCCAGTAAGGGTACAGTCCGACAATGCCACGGCGGTGGCATACATAAACCACCAGGGGGGCACGAGGAGCCTAGTGGCTCAAAGGGAAGTAAACCTGATTTTCTCATGGGCCGAAGCCCATTTACCCTGCATCTCGGCAGTGTTCATCCCAGGGATAGACAATTCTCAAGCAGATTTTTGAATCTTCAACAGTTGCTCCCGGGGGATTGGTCTCTTCACCCCCAGGTATTCCAAGACATTTGCCAAGGATTCGGAGTTCCCGATGTAGACATCATGGCAACGAGAGTCAACAAGGAATTGGACAAATTCGTATCCTGAGCCAGGGATCCCTCGGCCTACGGGACCAATGCGTTGGTTTGCCCCTGGCACCAGTTGTCTCTCCTGTATGCGTTCCCTCCACTGCAGATGATTCCCCGCCTTCTACGAAGGATCAGGGTGGAGCGCAGGCCTGTGATCCTGGTGGCCCCAGCCTGGCCCAGGAGGGCTGGGTACGCGCCCATCGTGAGGATGTCAGTAGGGGCACCGGGGCCACTCCCCCTGCGCCCAGACCTGTTATCTCAGGGCACGATATGCCACCCTGCTTCACAGCAGCTAGATTCGATGGCTTGGCGGCTGAATCCCTAATTCTTAAGGGCAGAGGCCTCTCAGCCCAGATCATATCTACGTTGATTCTGGCTAGGAAACCAGTCTCTATAAATATCTATTACAGAGTCTGGAGGACCTATGGGGAGTGATGCGAGTCTCAAAGAGGGCATCCTCGTAAGTTTTATCGACAGGATCTTGCGATTCCTCCAGGTTGGCGTTGATAAGGGATTAGCTCTTAGTACTCTAAAGGGGCAGGTGTCTGCCTTATCGATATGGTTTCAAAGGCCTTTGGCCGCGCATTCGCTTGTGAAAACCTTCTTGCAGGGGGTCTTGCATGTAAATCCCCCTATTAGAGCTCCCCTCTGCCCCTTGAATTTAAAACTCGTCTTGTCAGCTTTACAAAGACAACCGTTTGAACCTCTGACAGAAATCCCTCTTGTGCTGCTAACCCGAAAGTCGGTTTTCTTGGTGGCTATGGCTTCGGCCAGAAGGGTTTCCGAGCTGGCAGCCTTGTCATGCAGGGAGCCATACCTTATTCTGCATAAGGACAGAGTGGTTCTGCGGCCTCAACCTTCTTTCCTTCCTAAGGTCATATCCAGTTTTCACTTGAATCAGGACCTAGTCCTACCATCCTTCTTTCCTACTCCCCAGTCCAGAGAGGAAAGACTGCTTCATACTTTGGACGTGGTCCGAGCCATGAGGGTTTATCTCAGGGCTACAGAGAAGATTCGGAAAACAGATGTGCTTTTTGTTCTTCCGGATGGCCCCAAAAAGGGTCAGCCGGCTGCCAAGTCTTCCTTGGCTAGGTGGATTAAGCAGCTGATTTTTCAGGCCTATGGTCTGAAGCGCATTCCACCTCCCTTATCAGTTAAAGCCCATTCTACGAGGGCCATGAGTGCCTCTTGGGCGGCACACCATCAGATCTCTATGGCACAGGTTTGCACAGCGGCAACCTGGTCTTCCGTACATACGTTTATTAAATTGTATAAGTTGGACGTCGCAAAAGCTACGGACGCAGCATTTGGGCAGGCGGTCCTCCGGGCAGCAGTATAGAATCCTCTGGCCCGGTTCACGCCCCCTTGTTTTTCTGTTGGTGGAGCTATTTTTTCTCCTGATAATGTTTTTGTTTGGCTATTTTTGGCCTTACGGTCTCCCTCCCTTCATGGAGCATTGCTTTGGGACAATCCCATATGTAATGGCTATGCGCTCTGTGTCCCGTGATGTACGATAAAGAAAAAGGGATTTTTAATAACAGCTTACCTGTAAAATCCTTTTCTTGAAGTACATCACGGGACACAGAGCTCCCACCCCTCTTTTGGGGAACATTGTATAACCTCGGAGAAATTGCTTGCTACAAAACTGAAGCACTCTCAGTGGGAGGGGGTTATATAGGGAGGAACTTCCTGTGAAGTTGATTACACCAGTGTCCACACCTGAAGGTACCCATATAACCCATATGTAATGGCTATGCGCTCTGTGTCCCGTGATGTACTTCAAGAAAAGGATTTTACAGGTAAGCTGTTATTAAAAATCCCTTTATCCGGTAGTAGCTGTTATGAGGGTTAGAATAGAAGGTGTAATCTCTTTCCCCCCCATGAAATATTCTCCAGGCATCCACTAAATGCATCTCTTTCATCCTTCGCCTAACCTTCCTCCTAGAGCCTCCTGTTACAGACGATAACCCTGTTGATGAATCCAATTTGGGGTCAAGTGTCATATTGATATCACCCCCCAGAATTAGTTTCCCTTCTAAAAAATTGTCTAATTTGGCTAATACTCCCATCAGGAAAGTCTCTTGGTGCGTGTTAGGTGCATAGATTGTGGCTAATGTTACTTTCTCGTCTATGTACCTTCCCTCATCATCTATCTGTTTATCTGTAAGTGACCAGGGGATCTGGTTGGAAATTAATATAGAGACCCCTTTGGATTTTGATGTCGGGCTAAATGCGTGATAGATACATGGGAAGAATCTGTTTTGTAAATACGGTAGGCGGCTAGCTCTAAGGTGAGTTTCCTGAATATATGCTATATCCGTTCGGGTTCATTTGAGTTTAAGAAGTATTTTCCTTTTTTCCGGGGTATTAAGTCCTTTGGCGTTGATGGTAGTTATCTTTATCCCCCCCCATCTTAACCGGGATATTCAAGGTACCTTGTGGGGGTTAGGCCCACACGGTTATAAGTGGGTAGAGGGTTATTTCCCCCTACTCACCAGAGGAGGAGAGAGAGGGGGAGGGGACACCCAAAGAGAAGGGGAAGTCGGGGTTTTGTTTTTTCTCTAACTTATTGCACACGGGGGTCGAGAGGGGATAGATAATAAGAAATCTTCCCCTTCTTCCCCTACGTCAATATAGCTACCCGCTAATTTACTCTGTTACCCCGTCCCCTGAGTAAATACCTATCATGGGGTATTAGTTGCGCACGCTCCTTCATGCGGGTGCCCCTGTTGCTCCTTACCCTCCTTCCTTCTACTTCCCATTCCTGGTTTTATATATTCCATCTATCTCGATTGGTCCCCTAAACCCCACTTCCCCCTACTTGGTTACTCCCCCATCCCCCCTTCCAGTCCCCGTTGCTTCCTCCCCTCCTCCTCCATACCCCTAAGCAGAGTGGTCCCTCTAGGGGATCCAGACCGTCTCTTCCCTTCCACCTCTGGCCTCTACCCCAACCTCTTTGTATCTACTGTCTCCTCCTGAATCCCACTCCCCAGCCCCCCATTATTAGGGTTGTCTCTCCTTCCAGAAATATATTTCGGTGACCCATGTTATGATCTTGTAGTACTTTTACTGTTACGCTATTCAATTCCCAAATATCTTTTATACCAAAGGCTGTGATGGGTCCAAATCCCTTCCAGAGTCATGACCATAGCTACATTATCCACATTTACATATACATATACAGATCTTTACACTTACATATCAAAACTTAAACCTATCCTATCCAACCGTAACCCATCTTATATCTGGGGCGGTGGTCACTCCCCCCCCTTTCCCCTCAACCCCTCCCCCCTCCCCTTACCTCCTCTAATAGTGCTTAATAGAGGCACTCCCCCAAAAGGGGAGAGTACCAATACCCCTATAGTTTTTACCCCCTTAAGAAAAATATATGCCCCCCCTCCCACATCCCCTCCTTATACCTTCCCCCAGTTAGTGAACTTGGTTTGTGTTTCCTAGTGTGTGGTGATCTACCCAATTGTATTTGTGCTCTTTATCTAATAAAGCCCAGTGTTTTGTGTATAGTGTATATGTGTGTATGTGTAGTGTATTTATTGTGTGTAATGTGTGGATATGTATATGTATATATTGTGACTAATTCCTCCCCCTTAACCCATACCCCCCTAATTCCTCCCTGCACCTCCCCTTCCAGTCAGGGGAGCAGGCGGGGGGGGGGGGAAGCCGAACACCAGGGACAGAAACACAGACACATATTTAAAAATAATTCCTAGAGACCATACCTTGGAAAAATACCTTAAAAAAAAAAGGGGGGGGGAGAAGGGGGAAGAAGGCAGAGGAGAGAAAAAGGGTCACATCATGACCGACCCTCCATTGGTCTCTCCTCAAAAAAAAAGGGGGGGGGGGGGACACAAGACAAGGGGAAAAAATAAATATATATATATATAAAACTAAAAAACAAAAGAAAAGGGGAACCAACTATTACTATATCTTAATTGTTCCTTGGGATTATTTGCCGCCAGTCCTCAACTTCAAACGGGGTAATTCCAAGGAAAGAAAAAAAATCCGGAAGATCAGTCTTAAAACGCAACCAGAATGTACCTGAGCCCTGTTTCCTAATAAAAACAGAGAATGGGAACCTCCAACTGTACGACCCCCCAACTTCCCTTATCTGTTCTAACAAGGGGCGTAATAGGGCTCTTCGTTGTAAGGTTGCACTTGATAGATCTGGTAGAATCTTTAATTGGGCCCCATTGAACTCTATTGTTCCCAGGTCCCACGATTTTCTTAAGATTGTCTCTCTATGCCTGAAATAATGTAGTTTACATATCACATCTCGAGGCCGAGAACTGTCTTTAGACCTAGGGCCAAAGGCCCTATGTACTCTGTCCACTTCCAAATTTAAAGGCATAGCATCTTTCAAAATTACCAAAAAAATGTTTTTTACCGTTTCTTGGAGGTCTTCTGGCACAGCTGCTTCAGGGATACCTCGGATACGAACATTATTCCGCCTGCTCCTATCCTGCAATTCCTCCAATTGAAGCTGTAGGGAGTTCATCACATCCAGCTGGGTATTCCTATTTTGTTCCAATGTTAGTTCCAGTGTTACCCGTTGCACAAGATCTCTGTTTGTACGTTCCTCTAAGACAAGTATCCCCTCTTTGATCTCGTCCATCTCTCTGCGGTGGGCTTCTTCTACCCTCGTAATTAGGATATTCATATCATCCTTTGTTGGTAGTGCTTGGATAAGGGATTTTAGGTTTCGAGCTCACTCTTTTTCCCTCCGTCTTTGCTCAGCCCTGGGGGGGGATACCCCCAGCAGTGGTGATCTCCTGTGAACCCTGTGGAGTTTGTAATGTTTCCACATCTACTCGTACCTCCAGCCGTGGAATGATAGTCTGCCCTTGGGGTTGTAGGCTCTCCCCAGCCTGGTTTTGCTCCCCCTGTTCACCTCCTTTGTCCATTTTAGGAAAATAGCGCTGAATCTCTGATTGGTCTGAAAGTTTGGGTGGCTGAGTTGGCAGTGCAGTCCTCCGGGATGAGCGTGTATCTCTCGATCTCCCCACGTTCATGCCTTATCTCAGCTCACACGTGCAGCATATGACTTGAGCCTGATAGCACCGGCTCTGCTTCTCTTTGTCCGCCGGGTCTTTCTCATACAGCCTCTCCCGCACTCCTATCGCCCTCCGGAACGCTTTAGTGTAGTATGGGCTTGAGTCCGGTTCAGCGTATCGTAGGGGGGGGGCACTCTAGGCTTCATGCAACCTCGCGACCACCCATAGAGATTCCAGGGCTACACTCTCCCACTCCCAATCGGGCTTCCCCGACTCCTCCGCTTTACTAACTCCTCCACTCCTCCACTGCCAGCTTTTGCACATGCACCACTAACGTGCCGCGTCTATTTGATTCACCAGCTGGTCTATGCTGGTCGCCGTCTTAGTCGTAAACAGCTAGCGGATGGCCCGGGGATTGTCCTTCAGAAAGTGCTGGCAATGTAGCGTCTCCCTTGGATCAGGTTTCAGGTTTTCCTCGCATTTGGAGGCTCAGACAGCAGGAGCTCCCTAGTTCACAGCCTCACTCAGCCATGTGCAAGCCAGTCCCCCCAGAGTTTCTAACCCCTCCCACTCGGAGTATCATCTGATTGAGATTGATAGCTTGTGATCCTATGTACCCTGTCTATTCAATATTTCTGCTGCTTCTCTCCCGAGAATGGGGTTAAACAGATCTTGCATCACTTTTGTTCACCACTTTTGAATTTCTCTGAAATCCCTCTTATCCATACGTTTTTTTGGCGGCTACGATTTTCTTGATCTTACATTTTATAGGATAACCATCTATTTGTTTTTTGTAACGCTATTATCTGCCCATTCATTTCCTCCAGCCTTTGTTCGACTTCATCCATTCTTTCCTCTATTTCTTCAACTCGCCCTAGGACCTGCGCGATATCCGCGATATCTTACTGCAACAATTTGTTTTCAATGATGCTTCCATTTTAGCAAGCATCCCTGTCATCATCTCTTTAATTTGAGAGAGGCTTGCCTGGATCCTAGCTGATCCCAGGCTCTCCTCAGGTTCTGGGGCCACATCTGTTTTTTTCTAAGAATTTTCCCAATTTTTTGACTTGGAGTTCCCATGAGCACTATTCCCCCTCATTTTTTGATGTGTTACCAGTGCTTCATGTGTTTTCCCGCATTACTGAGCTTAGGGCTTCCGTGTCCATTGTCCACCATACTTGGATACCTCCTGGGGTGTCACCCCTTTTCCTGCCCTTCTTCTTTTACTCATCCTTGTTTCAATACCTTCCCCCTTTAACCACTTCAGCCCCGAGCCTGTTTTTCAGATTCGGTGCCTACGAGACTAAAACAGGTTTTTTTGCTAGAAAATTATTTAAAACCCCCAAACATTATATATATATTTTTTTCTAACACCCTAGAGAATAAAATGGCGGTCATTGCAATACTTTTTCTCACACCGTATTTGCGCAGCGGTCTTACAAGCGCACTTTTTTGGGAAAAAATTCACTTTCTTGAATTAAAAAATAAGACAACAATAAATTTGGCCCAATTTTTTTATATATTGTGAAAGATGATGTTACGCCGAGTAAAATGATACCCAACATGTCACGCTTAAAAATTGCGCCCGCTCGTGGCATGGCGTCAAACTTTTACCCTTAAAAATCTCGATAGGCGACGTTTAAAAAATTCTACAGGTTGCATTTTTTAAGATGCAGAGGAGGTCTAGGGCTAGAATTATTGCTCTCGCTCTAACGATCGCGGCGATACCTCACTTGTGTGGTTTGAACACAGTTTTCATATGCGGGCGCTACTCGCGTATGCGTTTGCTTCTGCGCGCGAGCTCGTCGGGACGGGGCACTTTAAAACATTTTTTTTTGGTTTTCGTTTTTATTTCTATTTATTTTATAATGTTTAACACTGAAAAAAAAAAAAAAAAATTATCACTTTTATTCCTATTACAAGGAATGTAAACATCCCTTGTAATAGAAAAAAGCATGACAGGTCCTCTTATATATGAGATCTGGGGTCAAAAAGACCTCAGATCTCATATTCAGGCTTAAATGCAAAAAAAAAAAGAAAAAAAAAAAAGTCAAAATGTAAACAAATTAAATGTCTCTTTAAGAGGCTGGGCGGAAATGACGTTTTGACGTCACTTCCGCCCAGCAGAGGTATGGGGACGGCTGAGGGACATTTTTTCCCTCAGTCGCATCCCCGGACAGCCAGCAAGAGGACCCGATCGCCTCCGGGGGCACCCTCTCCCGCCGCCGGTAACGGCGATCTCGCGGCGAATCCGTCGTGATGACCGCCGTTATCGTTAACAGGACCGCCCCACGAAGAGATGGATATCTCGGTTGTGGCAGCAGCTGCTGCCGTTACCGAGATATCCATCTTCCAAAAAATGACGTCTTTGGACGTGGGGCCGGTCAGAAGTGGTTAACTGTCACCAATAGTTGTCTATCAGCAGCTGGCGATAGACAACAAGGGGGGGTCTCAGTTTCCTCTGGGTAGCTACAAGCCTTTCCGATCCACAGTAGTCATCTGTAAAGTAGGCCCCCCAAAAAAACTCGGAGAGGGGGGGGGAAGCGAAAGAGGGGAAAAAAAGGGCGTTAGGGGGGCAGGGGTCTTAGGCGCGTACGTCTGCCAGACCGTCCCAGCAGACAGATTCAATCGTGTGTACGGGCAAACAGACGGATTTGGCCACCCAACAGATTTGAAAGCATGCTTTCAAATCTGACGGCTGGGAACCCGTCCGCCCGACATGTCTGCTGGTTAGTATGCTAACCAGCAGACATATCTTCTCGCACACGCGTCGAATGGTTTCGACTAATGCGCGGAAGTGTTTTACTTCCTGGTGCGGTGACGTGGCGGCGTCAATGTCACCGCCACGTCAGCTCGCTGTCTGCCGGCGGGGATTTTGGTTTGATCGTGTGTACACGATTAAACCAATACGTCCCCAGCAGACAGATCTGTTCAAATCGGTCTGTCCGACCGATTTGAACCGACAGATTTACTCGTCTGTACGGGGCCTTAAAGGGGTGTTCCAGCCAAATTTATTGTTTATTAAAAGTCAGCAGCTACAAAAAGTGTAGCTGCTGGCTTTTAATAAACACACACTCACCTGCTCCACGATCCAGCGACGCGCCGGCCGGGGCTCCGCTCCTCTCCCCCCTCCCCGGCCGGCGTCTTCATCCTAGGTGTGGGCACCCGACTGTGACAGCCTTCGGCTTCACGGCCGGGCACCCGCTGTGCATGCCCGAGCGGCGCTGCGCTCTCCTATTGGACAGGCGATCGCATGGGACCTGTCATGTGTCCCATGCGATCGCCTACAGGGAGGGGCTGCTGTAGGCGATTAAGCTTAATCGCCTAACCAGCCCCTCGGCGGAAGGAGGAAGTGGGACAGGAAGTCCCACTCCTCCTGAAGCCCCCCCCAAAAAAAATGACATGCCAAATGTGGCATGTAAGGGGGTGAGGAGTGGGATTAGCGGAAGTTCCAATTTTGGTTGGAACTCTGCTTTAACAACAATCTCTATCCCAACAGAGTAAAGCGGGTTTCTCGTTTCTCATTTATCAACAATCGGGACCAGCACTCTATCTGTAGGCAAAATAAAGCAGTGTAAAGCAAGTCCATCAACAAATAGTGTCCCTCAGTGCTCAGTATTTCTTATTAAACATGGTCTCCATATATGGTGGTGTTCATCTTATAGTTGCTATCGGGGTTTATCTATCCATCAGGTCTATCCCCTAATGCTGCTGGCTTAAGTGATAGCAGTGTTAACCACCGAACAGTTAGTGTCATAGATAACTGCCCAGCTTATTAAATTTTTCAGATATTTTCTGGTGGCGGCTATCTTAAGTTACTATTGCTGGGGGAGAAAAAAAGAGATCAGGTAATGGTCCTTTCTTACACTTTCATACTCTTCAGTTCGAACTCAAGTTATACTCTGTGTACTGTGTAATATAACAAATAGCAGGACAAAAGATAATCATTCTCCTGAAACCACAGCCGTTTCTCCACATTCAGAGTAATCTTTATATTTCTCAAATCTAGCCCCCGGAGACGCCTTGGGTAGTTAGTGTAAATTATCAGCCGCAGTTGTTAGGGGAAACCTGCAGTCCCCGTAGTTGACACCTCCCAGCCCCTCTCAGCAATAATACTTATTAGTATCTGTCCCTTCCGAATATGTGGTGACTGCGTAATTAAGAGATATCACCAAAAAGCAGTATTTAATTGCGGTCATGTGCAGGGTAACCAACTAACCCACTGCGGTCATCTTGCAGACAGCTATGGCTGTAGAAAGGAAATTATTCACCAGGGGCCCACTGCACTCAAGTCCCTATTTCGGCCCTTCGATTTCCTTTCTCAGAAATTTTTAGCAGCTCATTAGTTCCTGAGATTTAAAAGGGAGAAATATTTCCACTGTTTTAAATGTCTTTCCCAAATAACAGCACCAGTTCCATGAATTTCCATGAAAATGTAATTCAATTCAGTTACATAGCTTAAGCATTAACGCCATTAAACAATGTACCGATGTGTTATTAGCATTCACTTCCAGCCTCCTTAAGCATTTGCCAGCAACAGCTCATCCCAGGTAGCTGCACCTTGGGGAAAGAATCAGCTAATAGTAATGGCAATCACCATAGGCAACATCTTTTTTTTTTATTAATTCTCTTTATTTCATTATCTTTCATATTTAAAAAAAAAGATTACATACAAAATTTTCTTTGTACAAAACATTTTTCATTCCCCGCATACTATAATCTTGGCCCCTAGTAAATACTTATTTTCCCCTTCTCTCCCTCTCCCACCCTTAATTTCCACTTTGCTCCTTGGCTTTTCATACCGGATATCCTATTTCAAGTAACCACGGTTTCCATATTTTATCAAATTCCTTTGATGTTTCCTCTTTTGATATAAACTGTTTTCTCTTTCCATATTGTTTCTGTCACACTATTAGTCCACTCTCTTAATGATGGGGGGTTCACTGCTTGCCATCTTTGGGCAATTAATTTTCTTGCCTGGAATAGGCACCTTGCTACAGCTTTTGTGGTGCTCGCCAGCCCTCCCCTTTCTTCCCATATTCCCAATATGCACGTTCTAGGGTCCATCTCCAACCTAGTCCCATATGTTTTGTTAATAATTCGGATGATCTCTAGCCAATACCTAAATAATTTGGGGCATCTCCATAACATATGTAATAAGTCCCCCGTGTCCTAACATCTGGGGCACCCTGCATCCGATCTCCAACCAAAACGGAATAGTCTTTTTGGGGTAAAATATGCCCTATGTATCATCTTTAAAAAGGATATCTTTTGGGATGGTGAAACTGTGACCATTTGCCCTCTCTCCAGCACCGTCTTCCATTGGTCTTCCGTTATAATTCCCAGATCTTCCTCCCATTTCTTTTTACTTTTAAGCTGCAATAATCCATCTATGTTCTCCTCACATATATATGGGTAGATTGTGGAAATAAACCCTTTCTTCTCTATCCCTCCTCTTATCCTTTGAGATATTCGTGGCTTTATCCAGTTTGGTCCTGCTCCATTAAACTGAGTATTTAATGCATGCCGAACTTGGAGATACCTGTAGAACGTGCAATTGGGAATTTCATATTCCTCTCTCAGGTGGCAAATGTTTTTAAAGTCCTTCCCTCATATAGCTGGGCCAGTCTTGTTATCCCTTTTACTGCCCATTCTTTAATCACTCCCACTGTTTTGAGCTCTTGAAGGTTCCTATTATTCCACAATGGAGTGTACTCTGTCACTCCCACCTGTCCTCCTTCTATCGTTATGGCTTTCCACACTTTAGATACCATCTTGACCGTAGGGGTCAGGTTGATAAATGAGTTGGCCTCCATCACGCCCATGGATCATTAAACTTCCATTCGTATCCTCTCCTGGTTCCGTTTTAACTCCTACATGCTGCAGCTGTGCGGCCAAAAAGTAGCAACGTGGATAGGGTACTGCCATTCCCCCCTCTCTCGTTGGCAGCTGCAGGGTCTGCAGTCCTATCCTAGCAAGTCCTCCTTTCCATATTCCCTAAACAGGGCATCTATCTTCTTAAACCATTTTTTATGTATCCATATAGGTGTATTATGTAATACATAGAGTAATTGTGGCATCCATACCATTTTAATCAGGTTGCACCTCCCGGCCACCGATAATGGAAGACGCCGCCAGATTCCAATTTTCTTTTTAAATTTAAGTATCAATGGTTCCAAATTATTCTCTATGTATTTATTGAGATCCGGTGTAATTATTATACCCAAATACTGCATTTTCCCCACCGTGTCCAACTGTGGGATCTCCTCCTGGATCTGGTTCCTCATTGGGTCTATCGGCATCAAGGCCGATTTCTCCCAATTTATTACCAGTACAGATATATTGCCGAACTCTCTGAAGATAGTCATTGCCCTTCTAATGGATTGACCTGTGTCCCCTAGGAATAGCAGAACATCGTCTGCGTATAAAGCAATTTTCTCCTCTCTAATCGATCTTATAAATCCCTTTGTTATCCTATCCGTTCTTATGGCCGTGGCAAGTGGTTCCATTGCTAATGCAAAGAGTAGGTGTGATAGAGGACACCCCTGCCTCTTGCCCCTCTCCAACTTAACCTTTCCTGAATATTCATTATTGACTCTAATTTTTGCATTGGGGTCCTTGTACAGTATTTTAATCCATCTAATAAAGGTGGGGCCAAACCCATAGGCCTCTAGGGCATACCATATGTATTCCCATTCTAAACTGTCAAAGGCTTTGACCACGTCTAAGGACAAGACTGCCCTATTACCGGTGTTTTCTATGGGGATTTGTAGGTTGAGAAATACCCTTCTAATGTTTATACTGGTTGATCTACCAGGAATAAATCCTGTTTGGTCCTGGTGTATAAGTCTTGAGATTATTTTATTTAACCTACTGGCCATGATTTTAGCCAGGATTTTGGCGTCTGCACATAGGAGGGAGATAGGGCGGTATGATGATGCTTCCGATGGGTCCTTCCCCTCCTTGTGCAGCACTATTATCGTGGCCTCTGTCATTGAGGTGGGCAATTTACCCTCTACCATGGCCTCATTAAATACTTTCAAAAGTTATGGGAGCAACACCTTCCCATAATATCTGTATGTCTCTGCTGGTAGTCCATCGGGCCCCGGGGACTTCTGATTGCCCATTTCTCTGACTGCTATCTGAACTTCTTCTAATGTTATTGGTTTCTCCATTTGTTCCATCTCCGTTCCTGTGAGAGAGGGCAGTTCTAGGTTTCTAAAAATGTGTTGCAGTTCCTCACTTCCCGCTGTTCTTTGGGACTTATATAGTTTTTCATAGTATTCTCTGAATGTATCCGTTATCTCTGCCACATTTGTGGACACCTTACCGTTACTACTTTAAATGGCCGGAACAGCAGAGGGAGTGGAATTTGTTCTTATTAAATGGGCCAGCATTCTTCCTACTCCCTCCCCCTCACCGTATGCCGCTTGTCTTTGGAACATTCTCTTGTTTTCTGATTTTTTTATCAGCTCTATTTTGTATTCTTGTTGCTTATCAAGCCATATTCTTTTCCTCTCCTCTGTTGGATTTGCTATATATTCCTTTTCGGTGTTCGCTACTTCATTTCTAATTCTATTTTCTCGTTCTTTTGAGATCATTTTTGCTTTCGCCACCTGTTGGATACATATACCTCTGAGGAAGGCTTTCAGCGTGTCCCACATTACCCCCCGTGTTCCGTTCCCTCATTCAAATCTATAAACTCTTTTATTTTAGCCATTATCTCCTCAGAGTTACCCATTAATTCGAACCATAGGGGGCTTATTTTCCATACCGTAGCGGATCTTCTTCCCTCTAGATTTACCATTGTTATCACCGGGGAATGATCTGATATTCCCCGTGGTAGATATTCTATTTCCCCGATTATTTGAGAGGCTTCCACATTGCCCACGACTAGATCAATCCTGGACAGTGTGGCGTGGGTGCTGGAGTAGCAAGAGAACTGTATCCCCTCTGGGTTTCTCTTCCTCCATACATCAAACAACCCTGTCTCTTGTAAAAACAGATAAAGGTGAGTCTCCTGTACATTTACCGTTGGGAACCTATCCATTTTTTTATTTAATACCTCGTTGAAGTCCCCCATTGCAATGACTGGTATCCCGGGTTTATCCAGGATAAAGTCCATAAATTTATACATAACCTCTAGTTTGAATGGAGGGGGGATATATATATTAGCGTGTATATATTCTCTACTCTCTATTACACAATATAGGAAAACATAACGCCCCTCATCATCAATACTAACCTTCCTGCAAGAAAACCCCACTCCCCCCTTTACCAGGATTGTCACCCCTCTTGAATACGATGTGTGAACAGAATGGAATTGATGTTGAAATTTCCTGTGTGGATCATCTGTGTTTTACTATTGTTTGTAAAATGGGTTTCCTGTAAACAAATTAATCCCACCTTATACCCTTCTAATGCATCAAAAACAACTGCTCTTTTAGCTGGTGTCCCCATCCCACGGACATTCCAAGATCCTATTTTCAAAGTTCTACTCATTTATACATACATTTGTATTTTTACATATTTTGTGATCCAACATCACTCTGTGAAAGTGTTATTTGAAGATTCAGTGAACATACCAGACTAATCATCTAGTCTAAAAGAAAAGAAAAAAAGAAAAAAAGAGCGGAAAAAAAAGAAAAAACGATGGGGGAGAGAGCATAATCTCGATCTCATAATATAGACCAAGGCCATGTCCCCTCCCCTTGGTACTTCCTTTAAAAAACTTGTGGTATGTGTGTTTTATCTTTGTGTACCGTTTTACTCAATCCCTTGTGATATAGTATCCGTGTTCTCCTGTGTATTGCCACACATTGTGCAAGTTGTGTGTATCTATCGCTTATACACTATACTGAATCCCATCTCTTGCCCCAAGGGTGCCTCCCCTTTATGAATTCCCCTTTGCCCCCCACCCCTCCCTCCTTTCCCCACCTTCCTAGGTCTGCCCTAAGGGCTAAATTGGTGA
>JAJQKJ010000073.1:0-85016 GCA_029574335.1 Rana kukunoris | reverse complement strand
ATGCTGTCTCCTGCGGCAACAGTCTTTAACAGTTCCTAACTCAAAGTTTAACAGTTCCTTTAATTTCCTCTACAATCTCCGTTGTGAGTTCTTCAGCACACTGAGCATCCTGCGTCTCTCTCTAGTGTGGCCGAGTTCACTAACTCTGACTCGCAACTCACGCTGAGCTCTTCCATCTTCAAAATAGCATCTTCAATATACCTCTCAAGCTTCATCCCACTGGCCTGTTCGGTCCCTGGCTTGACACACACAGCTTCTCTGCAAGTGTCACTCACCTCCACTGGCTCGGTTCCTGGCTTGATACCCACTGAGGTTTTCCGATTCTCAACCATCCCTGGTTGTTGAGAATACTGCTCCAGTACTTACTTCAGTTACCCACTGTGGGTCCCTGGTAATAAGGTGGTTGGTCCCTTAGTAGCTACAGCTTACCTTCTACTTTCGACCACGTCAGGTTCTCCGGCCGGCAGAACTGTAATTTCTGGTTGGATTGCCAGCCGCAATCCCAGCCCTGCACTGCTCTCTTGGCCTAGCAGCCCACCCTCAACAGAGAATACACAAAAAAATCACTGGCGCTAGATATGGATACAGATAACCCTGATGTGATTCGTATGTAAGCTGTGGAGTAGATAATCCAGCGCTACGGGTACTCAACAGAGAATGCCACCTCCTTCTCATTTATCAACAAACTTACATTTTGCACACAATGTGGATGAAGTTCACTCAGGTCAGCACCGCTCACGCCACCTAGTGACCACACTAGAAACAACTTAGACATATGGGTTTGTCTATTATCCACATGTATGGTGGAGATAAGCCCTTCTTTTACAACCTAATCAAACTGACTAAACACTTAGGCCACGTACACACGATCGGTCCAACCCGATGAGAATGGTCCGATGGTCCGTTTTCAACGGTTCACAGACTGATGGTCTGATGGTCTGATGTGTGTACACACCATCAGTTCAAAAACCGATCGTGTCAATACGCGGTGACGTAAAACACAACGACGTGCTGAAAAAAACGAAGTTCAATACTTTTAAGCATGCGTCGACTTGATTCAGAACATGCGTGGGTTTTTGGACCGATGCTTTTGCGTACTAACCATCGGTTTGGACTGATGGTCAGGCGTCCATCGGTCCGATTTTAAAGCACGTTTTAAAACTTAGGTCCGACGGACGACGGACCGATGGGCCGTACACACGGTCGATTTGGACCGATCGTGTGTACGCGGCCTTAGAGTCCAAGACAGTGTACAGTTCATCGATTTCCATCTGGGTGGACTATATTTCTCAGGAAATTCCCTTCTTCCTCAGGGATAACTCCAGGGACAACAGACACAGCTGCATTCAGGCATAATCAGCTAGGCCTTAGTGCAAGGAATTGTACTTCAGGACATAGGTCCCCTTGCAAAGACATCCTCAGTCTGTCCACATGACAGCCCGGGACATAGAATATTTTTTTTCGTTTTTTACAACCTACTGAAGAGCACAGGTCGCCCTTTGGGATTGATCACCCCAACAACTTAAACTTTAGCCAACATGGGTCAGGTGTGCATTCTGTGTATGAGCCGGCAGCACTCAGTCCAGCATAGTCCGGGCAGTACAGCTCTCTGGAACGTTCTCCACTAGCAACAAGTTAAATGCGTGTATGAAGTGGCTGTTAGCATAGCATCCTTGATATCACACAACACACAACACATATTTGTAATCCAAGTGGTAATAATACCATTTCGATGATGTTTCACTAGTAGTTCCCAGGGTCGGGTAAAATTACAGACTCTCTCTGTGCATTCACTGTGGTGACAAAGTGACTGAGGTCCCCTTGTAGAATTTACATATTTTATATTAGTCCAACAAACGGATGGGAAAACAGGTAACAATGGGGACTTTATTCCCTGGTTTTCTGCTGCATTCAACTGTAACAACTTAAGACGGTGAGGTTTCAATGGCTCCGCCAATAGTAGAAACATTTCTTGCCTTAAGGTTAGGAAAATAACAGTATGAGGTACATGGTTTGATGCATGACCACTACTTTACATAACAGTCACATTATTCATCTTGTACATTTTCCCGTCTACCCCTCGGCTTTTTTATTCAAAATTCCGTGAGCAGGGTATATGGGTTTCCATACCTGGTTTAAATCTGAGCAATTGAGCAAGCTGTACTGAGTACTCCGCTACAGTATCTGGTGACTTCAGGAACCCAACGGTCCCAGTAATCCTGTTCAAAGTGCTTAATGACACACACAATTGAGGTAAAGTTAGGGGGCAGTTCAGTCTTAGCACTAGTGTTGTGCCCGAAAAGAACCCTATCCTCTTCTATATCATGCCTTAGCTCCTCGTCACTTTCACTCCACTCCCCAGTGTAAGGTAAAATATTCAAAAAGAGTTCCGATAGACCATCAGATAAGATGGCTAAATCTGAGATAGTGGAGCACTCCTCAGCTGGGATGGAGTTGCGCTTGGCATGTGTCTTATCTGGCACACCCATAGTATCCCCCACTGGCATCACCTCCTCCACAGTTACACCACTCTCACTTCCCACGGGCTTACCTGTCTCTGAAACTTTCTTTCTGGGTGGCTAAGACATAAGGGCAAGCAGTTTGGCGTATGCTTACCTGCTTGTTTCTCCGACCTTTGGCTATCTCCTGACTATCCTTTGTTGTCGCAGTCTGCTGCTTCCCCTCTACCTCCCTATAGTCTTCCATGAGCATGAGCTGGGAGGCCCTAGGGGTCGCGACCTGGAACCAGACTACAGCTAAATCCATCCCCACCACTAGGGGCCTTTGGTGAACACCCGCTGGCTCTTAGATTCTGCAGCTTGGAAAATCTCATGCTCTAGCTCCCAGTGTCATCCGTGTTGGTAATACAGAGTACCTGCTCTCCTGTATCACCTGGAGCTCCATCCGCAACAGTCAGCAGTAGGGTTCACTACCTTGCGGTGCACTCCTGATTCTGTCACCTAGACTCAGGTAACCTGACAGTTTGATCAGCCATGGACCCGCTACCCACAGATGATCTATTGCAGGGCATAGTCTGCAGACTTGAGACTCAGGAATTGAATCAGACTCAGGTGATGCAATTCCTCCAGGCCTGGTTTCCCACTTTGTTCAGGCCTCCTTGGGAACCCCAAGTCAGCAACCTCAAGTGCAATCAGCGACTGTACCTATTCCGGTCGCAGCTGCGGCCACACATTCACTGCAACTGCCAGCTCCGTCTCGTTTGTCTGGGGACTCCAAGGCCTGCAGGAGATTCCTCAGCCAATGCACCATTCATTTTGAACTTGAGCCTCAAAACTTCCTGTCCGATCGGTTTAAAGGTAGCCTATAATATAGTACTCCTGAGGAAGTCACGTGGAGTGACGAATGCGCGTATGAGGTACCAGAGGTGACGTTGGCGGACGCCCTGTGTTTTTATGCCTGTTTTTTATTTCAACTTTGTGAGTACCCATTTATTGTTTCAATAAAACCCCCCTGTTTTAATGGTACTACACTATTGGCATTTTTTTGTTTTCCTGGATGTGAGCGACTATTATCGTTTGGAGGTGATTACCAGGAAGGATCCATTCTCACCACATTTACCTATTTGGATGACACCACAAGTGGACTCAACCTGAAAAGTGCTCCTGGGCTTTGTTTTCTGCTGTTACCTTACAGCAGTAAGGTAAGGGGACATCTTTACTTATTTTGGAAATAGCATCTGCAACTGGTCATCACGGCATTTTGGCTTTTACATCAGCAATCTTTTTGAACTTTATATCCATATTGCATTTATACATTGCATTGACTCATTGTTACCTGTTGTATGGACATTCACACTGAATAACACTGTTGTGTGCGATTTCTGGCACTTTGTGCACCAGATTGTTATAAGGAAGTTACACTTTATGGGCCAGATTCACGTATTCCAGAGCATCTTTGCTCTGGAGTAACGCTTCTGGTTTGCGTTGCGCTGCCGAAATTTTAGGAGCAAGTGCTGTCATTCACGAAGCACTTGCTCCTAAAGTTGCGGCAGCGCATCACAAATGAGCCGGCGGAATTCAAATGTCGCGGGTACGGGGCGTGTAGTATGCTAACTACGCGCGATCCCGCCGCCAACGTACTGCGCATGCGTCGAGTGTCAAAACATCCCCGTGCGCATGCTCCAAAATCTGTGAATGAACGTCAATGACGTCACATTCCCATTCATGACCGTTTTACGCAAGCGACGTTTTTTTTTTTTTTTCCGACGCGATGACGACGCCTATACCTAACATAGGATACTCCAGCCCCATGTAGGTATATCTATGCGCCGCGTATCCCGTCCGGAAACGTCGTATCGTCATTGCGTCGCGCCGGATTTCGATCGTGAATTGCCGATTTCCGCTCATTAACATATTTTTTGAGCGTAAATCGGCGGGAACGCCCCCGGCGCCATTTTTAAGTTGAAGTAACGATGCGATGGCGAAACTCAGTTACGCTGCTCGCATCGGAACTTCAACCCGGCGTTTCTTGTTTTCTGGTTACAGAAAACAGAAACGCCGGCTCAAAGCCACAGTTAGGCTGGCGGATCACTCGATCCGCCAGCGTAACCTTTGCTGAATCTGGCCCTATATGTTATTTTGCACTGTCATTGGTTTGGCAGCCGGCTTAGGCTGCATTTAGCATGTTTAATATATATTTCTTATATACACCACTGTCATTTTCTGACATTACTATGTATAATAGTTAGGTTATTCTTTTTTTCTTTTTTCCACGTATCTAGTTTTTTGCCACACTTCCTCTTCAATATATCCCATCCCCACTTTCTTCCTTACAGCGCAGCACTACACCCCCCCATTTTTATCTGCCTTGGTTGATACACCATTCAGTGCAGCAGCTGTATCCACCCACTCCCCTCTCCCCCCCCACCCACTCCCCTCTCCCCCCCCCCTCCCCCCGTTTATGGTAAGCGCGGTAATATTCACCCAAACAGCCTATAATATTTACCTCCTCTCCTGTAAAGCTTTAGCCTGGGCTGCCCCCCTGTGGGAGAAGAATGATCCTGTGATTTCCAGCCTGTCCGACTTCTTGAAGCTCTTTCCAAACATCTTCGAGGAGCCGTCTCGGATTTCTTCAGCGGCCAGTGCCCTTTTACGTCTTCGTCAAGAATCTTCTTCAGTGGTACAATATGTTCTTCAGTTTCATATCCTCACAGCTGAGTTGAGCTTGAACAATGAGGCCCTAGATGCAACCTTTTTACATGGCCTCTCTGATCGAGTGAAAGACGAATTAGTGGGAAGAGCAATCCCCGCCGGTCTGGACAATGTCATTTCCTTGTGTAATCAGATGAGATTTGTTTTCAGGAGAGGTCCCAAGAAAATGGTGCCAGCACTCCCTGGGCCCTAGCCAGTCTGAGCTCCCCCTCCCTTCATCCTGTGGAGCATCTTCTGCCTGCAGAGGAACCTATGAAGCTTGGCCAGACCAGGCTAACCCCTGAAGAACGTGCTAGGCACAGAACTCTGGGCTTGTGTCTCTATTGTGGGGGCAATGGTCATTTTTGTGACTCCTGCTCACTTTGCCTGGGAAATACTTGGGTTCATAACATCTGGAAGGTGGAGTATTGGACCCAGAAACATCCCCTTCTTGTCTGTTTCTTCCTGTAGGCGCTTCCCCTTCCGTGTGCTCCGTGCTGTGTGTTCTAGTTCTGATTCTTGTTACCGATTTTGGCTTGTTCTTGACTATCCTTGTCTGCTTCATATCCCGATCTTGGCGTGCTCCTTGACTATCCTTACCTGCATGTTGCTCTAACATTTGGCTATCTCCTGACTATCCTTTGTTGTCGAAGTCTGCTGCTTCCTCTATACCTTCCTGTAGTCTACCATGAGCATGAGCTGTTAGGCCCTAGGGGTCACGACTGTATCTATTCCGGTTGCAGCTGCAACTGCCAGTTTCCTCCTATTTCTCTGGGGACTCCAAGGTCTGCAGGGGGTTCTTCAGCCAATTCACCATTCATTTTGAACTCCAGCCTCAAAACTTCCTGTCCAATCCGTTTAAAGGTAGACTTTATTAGTTCCTTCCTCTCCTGTGAAGCTTTAGCCTGGGCTGCCCCCCTGTGGGAAAATAATGATCCTGTGGTTTCCAGCCTTTTCGACTTCTTAAAGCTCTTTCGAAACATCTTCAAGGAGCCGGCTCAGATTTCTTTAGCGGCCAGTGCCCTTTTACATCACCTTCTTGTCTTCTTCTTCTGGTGTTTCTTCCTGTAGGCGCTTCCCCTCAATCGATCCTTGCATATCTGGATTCTGGGGCTGCTGGCAGTTTTATGGATTGGAGAACTGCTTCTTCCACGAAGCTTATCCTTTCGCCCTTCACTACGCCACTGGAAGGCTCTGCAATTGATGACACTGTTCTCCCAGGGGGCCCTGTCCACTTCCAGACTCTACCTATTAAGATGTCTATCCTTCCTCATTCTACCCAAGGCCTCTACCCCTGTTATATTGGGTCTTCCTTGGCTACAGCTCCACTCTCCACATGTGGACTGGGTCTCTGGGCAGATCCTTGCTTGGGGTCCCTCATGTTTCTCATTCTGCCTTCTCAAGGTGGCCCCCAAGGAAAGACTTCCGGTTGCTACCACATCTGTATCTTCTGATCTTCCTGCTGCAAATCAGCTGAGGTGCTTCCCTCTTACAGGTCTTTTGATTGTGCTATTGACCTTGTTTCTGGAGCAACTCTGCCCATGGGGTCGTACCTACCCTCTGTCCATCTCAGAGACCCAGGCCATGTCAGAGTATGTCGCCAAGAATCTAGAGAGAGGTTTCATCCAGAAATCCTCATAGCTTGCAAGAGCAGGGTTCTTTTTTGTTGCCAAAAAGGATGGTACCTTGAGACCCTGCATCGACTATCGTGGTTTAAACGCAGTGATTATCAAAAATTGATGCCCTTTACCTTTATTATCTGAGCTATTCAACAGGTTGAAGGGTGTCTTAATTTTTACCAAGTTGAATCTTCAATCCATCATCAGAAAATGAAAAGAGTATGGCACAACTGCAAACCTACCAAGACAGGGCCGTTCACCTAAACTGACAGGTCAGGCAAAGAGAGCATTATTCAGAGAAGCAAACTCTGAAGGAGCTGTAGAGATCCACAGCTCAGGTGGGAGAATCTGTTAACAGGACAACTATTAGTTGTGCACTACACAAATGTGGCCTTTATGGTATGTGATAAGTCATGTGGGGAACACAGAAAACATGTGGAAGAAGGTGCTCTGGTCAAATGAGGCCAAAATGTAACTTTTGGCCTAAAAAGCAAAATGCTATGTGTGGCGGAAAACGAACCCTGCACATTACCCTGAGCATGCCTCGCCCACCGTGAAACATGGTGGTGGCAGCATCATGTTGTGCGGATGCTTTTTTTTGGTAGGGACAGTGAAGCTGGTCAGAGTTAATGGGAAGATGGATAGAGCCAAATACAGGGCAATCTTAGAAGAAAACCTGTTAGAGTCAGAAAAAGACTTGAGACTGGGGCAAAGGTTCATCTTCCAGTAGGACAATGACCCTAAACATGCAAGGGTGGGCAGATAGAGAATTTAGAAGAGCCCCAATGTGACATAAAAGCGGCACATAACCATGTTCTGTGTGCTTTTGAAGATACCTGCATTTGTTATGCAGAAAAATGCAGTCTCCTGCGATCTGCAAAGCACTTTACATGCATAACTGCTAATTGTTCATATGGCATTATAAACTAAATCTTTTTCAAGGAATTGCTTCTCTTAGCACTACTACAGTGCAGTCAACTGTGTGCAAAGACTTCTTTTAGACAGTTTTTAGATGATGCCCATAATTTAACATATGAGCATAAAGATCCATATGTAAAGATCTATCTACCAATATCATCCTAGTTGCTGGTTAAAGTTGGCCAAAATGGTAGAAAGGCTGGCCAAACTAAAGCTGGTAGAATTTAATCCAAAAATTTTCATGTTGAAAATGTTCTTTTGAATTTTTATTTTTTTCCATAAATCTTTGAAATTTGAATTGCTAGTAGAGACAAATTAATGTTCATTATAGTATATCCTGTTTTCATGTATAAAATTATATTCAAACCAAAACTGAATTGTCAAAGCAAACACAATTTTGAAGTACCTTCAAATGATAATCATCAAGTAATTAAATGCACTGAGAATTTCTGGAAACATTCAGTTAAAAGTCTATTAGTATATGGCCAGCTTTAGAAGAAGTGTCCCTTACCCAATAGATGCTGATGTTAAAGAAAATATAGGAACCAATAGATTCTAAACCCATGCAAATCAATGACCGAAAACAAATAAACTACAATAAAGAGTTGCGGGTTGTAAAGTGTAAAAAACACTTATAACGGTTTGCGCTCCACCTGCGTTCCAGCTGACCGTAAATAATATATATCTGGTGTTTGAGATACATAATTTCTGGTCAGCTGGAACGCAGGTGGAGTGCAAAACCGTGATTCCTATAGAATTAATGCTGATCCCTCTCTTCTTTGATGTATGTGCAATACAACATTCTTTTTGAAATAAATGATTTGAAATACTGCACTATAAAAGTATTCTTTCCTTTCCCTCTCTATATTACAACACTGGAGCTTTGAATACTCTATCTATCTATCTATCTATCTATCTATCTATCTATCTATCTATCTATCTATCTATCTATCTATCTATCTATATAGATATAGATATAGATATAGATATAGATATTGAATATATTACAGCAGTCGTTGGAATTCATTTCTGTGACCTCATGTATGACATCTTGGATTTCCCATATGCGTAATTTGACTCCCTGTAATAGGGGTCAATTAAGTCTGGTGAGTGCATAGTGTGTCAGCATGATGGTGGAGAAGAGCCTTTAAAATACTTGCGGAGGATTAGGAATTTTCTATCATTTAAATGAAGAGGTATTTTTTTATTTGTTTATTCACTATTGTTTATACACTATGGTGATATGTATTTTATGATATAAGAACACAGTTCCTTTGTTTCTTTTCAGATGCTGACATCGAACACCACCTTAAAGGGGTGTTCCACCCAAAAAAATGACCCCTTCTCAATCCACTCCTCACCCCCATACATGCCACATTTGGCATGTAATTTTTTTGGGGGGGGAGTGGGGGCTTCAGTAGGAGTGGGACTTCCTGTCCCACTTCCTGCTTCCGCCGAGGGGCTGGTTAGGCGATTAAGCTTAATCGCCTACACCAGCCCCCTCCCTGTAGGCGATCACATGGGACACTGACAGGTCCCATGCGATCGCCTCTCCAATCAGCGGCGAGCCGCGCCGCGCACGCATGCGCAGTACGGCTCGCGCATGCGCAGTGGGTGCCCGGCCGTGAAGCCGAAGGCTGTCACGGCTGGGTGCCCACAGTCAGGATGGAGACGCCGGCCGGGGAGGGGGGCAGAGGAGCGGAGCCCCGGTCGGCGCGTCGCTGGAACGCAGGAGCAGGTAAGTGAGTGTTTATTAAAAGCCAGCAGCTACACTTTTTGTAGCTGCTGACTTTTAATAAACACAACTTAGGGCTGGAACACCCCTTTAATTTTGAAAAGTTAATAAAACAAACAAACAGGGGAAATGGTTATTTGGCATTTTGAAAAAGTAATGTTAAAAGAAATGTTAAAGCTGCTGTAGCAGTACCCCCCTGAGGCCGCGTACACACGATCAAATCTGTCTGTTGGAAACGGTCTGCTAGACCGTCCCAGCAGACAGATTTGATCGTGTGTACGGGCGAGGCGACGGATTTGGCCACCCGACAGATTTCAAAGCATGCTTTGAAATCTATCGGGTGGGAATCTGTCCGCCCGACATGTCTGCTGGTTAGTACACTTACCAGCAGACATGTCGCCTTGCACCGCCGCCGAATGGATTCGGCGCATGCGCGGAAGTGTTTTACTTCCTGGTGCGGTGACGTGGCGGCGTCAACGTCACCGCCACGTCACCGACACGTCAGCGCGCCGTCTGCTGCCGGGGATTTTGGTTTGCCCGTGTGTACACGCGAGCAAACCAAAATCCTAGTAAACAGATTTGTTCAAATCGGTCGGTCCGACCGATTTGAACAAATAGATTGCCTCGTGTGTACGAGGCCTGAGACTGCAGAAAGTTATAGTTCCACCTGTCACACTGCCCAACCTTGCATTCACTTCCATGAATAGAGAAAAAAACAAAAACAGAAAGCGCCGCTGAGTGAACTGCATTTAATTAAAATCTCAATAAATATCCAACACTTACATCTAGAAGAAGCATTGATGTAGTCTGGGGTGCTGGTGAACGATCTAAAGAGAAGTCCAGAAACCAGGATGGATGCTGAGGGAGCCGTCAGTAGATGTCATTCAGATGCCTGCGGCGGGGGGGGGGGGGGAAATTAGAAGAAGGAAAGGAACCGACTTCCACCTCCGTACACAAGCATTGCTGAGCTGTCAGCTCGTCCACTGGTCTGTGACGTCACTGAGACGGTGGCCGAGAAGGGACACAACGCGTTTCAGAGCGTGCGCTGGTTGGATAGAAGACCTGCGCGCTCCTTTGTCAAGTGTGGTTGAGAGGAAAATAAGGGATGTAAATATACATATCACATGGTAGTGCACCAACCAATAGGGGAGCTAGAAATACGAGCAACATGAGGAACAGGTCACTCTTAAGGGAACTGTTTAAACCTTCATACAACATTAAAAATAAGAGGATTTAACAAGGAAAATGCAAAGGGGGAACCGCATTTCAGGAGGAACATATGCAATAGTAAAAGAACATATATTGCTTATAGCACAATATGTGATATGGGGAATTAATCACACTATAATTTTAAAACATATAAAAACATATATATATCACAGTATGTAGTGTGGGGGATTAATCACGCTCTAATCTCAAAATCGCAGAATACGCACAGCGCTACAAAATAGAACACTGAAGGAAATCATGTGACCTATCTAAATATTTCGATAATGTTACATGAATTTTTAAAAATATTAATATACATATAAATAATAGAAGGAATAGAAAAAGATGGAAGTATATAAGAACGAGGGGGATAGACCAATATGCCACTCCTCATATTACACATTAATCTCATGCACGAACATGCATGCACACCCCATGTGCGCTCAAGCATGCATGTATACACATATGAATAAAAGGGACCAAAAATGACCAAAAAAAAGACTGCAAGGCGCAAAAAATTGTGCCCCAAACTATTGCAGTGCATTTTTGGACCATGTACACAGAATAGGTTTTTCAAAACATAAACTGTAATAAAAAATATATTTTGATAAAAAATATATATATTGGAGGTATATGTTAAAGGATAGTATTGACATCTAATTCTTCATTTAAACCCAGGGGTGCGAGACAATTTAGGGTAAAGATCCAGAAAGTTTCTCGCTCACATAAACGCGAGAAACGTTCGGCCTCAGATAATTTTTTGGGGATCGATTCGATGACCCATACCCGCAGGCCTTCACTAGATTGGTCATGATGTTCTAGGAAGTGACGTGGTACACTGTGCTCATCACAGCCCGCATCTGAATGACATCTACTGATGGCTCCCTCAGCATCCATCCTGGTTTCTGGACTTCTCTTTAGATCGTTCACCAGCACCCCAGACTACATCAATGCTTCTTCTAGATGTAAGTGTTGGATATTTATTGAGATTTTAATTAAATGCAGTTCACTCAGCGGCGCTTTCTGTTTTTGTTTTTTTCTCTATTCATGGTTTGAGCTGACTTCGCTCTTGGAGAGAGCAGCCCTGAGCTTCTGCAATCACCTTCACACCTGATATACTGACGGCCAAGTTCCTTGGACTTACCTCTGATGGACTCAGTTTAAGACTTTTCCTCTATGGTATATATATTTTTAATGCATAAATATGGACCCTGATCCGATGGCATAACATTAAGGTTATATAGATTTATTATTTTTTGATCAATTTATCTAGACACCAGAGCGCTGCAATCTTGTATACATTTTGCATTCACTTCCAGACCCTCCAAGACAACGCACAGTCCATCAGTTTTGCTTTTGTTATTTTATTGAGAGATTCAACTTGGATGGGGTAAGGGAATTATGGGATGCCCAGAATCAATATCAGAAATCAGTATGATGATCAAATGGAATCTCTATTTACATATTCTGGAGCTCCAGACTCCTCAAGCACAATGCTTATTTGCAGACTGTTTCTCATTCTCCTGTACACTACATTGTTCCTGCTACAGCTAGCAGTCTAATCCAGTCAAACCTGAGAAATTGCCATTTGCTGACAGGGACTGCAGGCCCTTTTGGTGTAGCAACCAATTGTGAAAGAACGTATTTTAGTGCTAGCTGCATTGAGGCGGACTACTGATCCAAGTCAGTCCTGTGCAGACTCTGACAGCCCTTCTGGCTGCAGCCACCCAACTTCAATGCCAGTAACATCACAGTCACTCCTGCTAGCTCTACATCTACTCCTGGCAGGCCTCTCCCAGCTATCCCGACTGTGCCTGTCACTCACTGACACCTGGTGAATACCTCCTGAAGACTTGCCTGGCAGTGTTCCCTGCTGCCCTCTCGTTCTGCTGTTCAGGACACCCATTGGGTTGTATGAGGGTTTCCCTCACAGCTCCAAGCCTACTTACCCAAGGTCACCC
Source organism: Rana kukunoris (assembly GCA_029574335.1). Lineage (NCBI taxonomy): Eukaryota > Metazoa > Chordata > Amphibia > Anura > Ranidae > Rana > Rana kukunoris. The sequence goes on along the minus strand of JAJQKJ010000073.1, from coordinate 72,424 downwards.
CCAGACTGGGGGTTCCCTCCAAGGCCCTGACATCCTAACACTCCATCTCTCAGTTCTTCTACGCAAACACCTCTTCCCCAGCTGGGCCAACCCCAGGTATTTAAGGAGGCCTGTCCCTTGCCAATCCAAGAGGGGAATTGTTCAGGGCTCCTTAACACACTGCTCCACCTCTCTTCCCCTCCTCTGCTTACAGAATCTTCTGAAGGCCAGTGGGAGTTAACCAATTATTGACACTGCCTGTGAATCACCAGCCTACTCTAGGCCACTCCCAGCCCACACAGTTCAAAACAAACAGGTCTAGCTGTACTAGACCTGAGTAAATTTACCTGCACTAACAAAAATCTAACTCTAGCCCCTACCTAAAGTAAAGGGTGCTACACTGCTTTCTAGTTCTGTGGTGTTTTCCTTTAATCTGCAATAATTTAAAAATTACTTAATTTCCACCCTGCAAGAGCTCTTCTAAATTTGAAGAATATGCATTACTAACTAATACCAATCTCTGTCTCAAATTTTTGTAATATCCTGTTTTTAACATACCGAAAGAGAATAAACTAAACAAAATGTTGAGTTTAAGGACAAACTTCTAACATCTCTAAATGGAAATATTGTCTCCATTTCTGCAGCTGTTCTACTGAGCAAATTTGTTTTCTGTGCATACACTACTTTAACATCATTGGGAGTCAGTTGGGGTTTGTGCTGTATTTGTGCTTTCCCCCACTAGTGACAGCTAAGAAGGAAGAGGAGTGGCTGCACACAACTCCTGTCTGCATTATTTCATAAGTGTATAACTGAGGTATACGGTTCCCCTAAACAGCATTTTTTTTTTTTTTTAAAACATAGTTTTCTGAACTTGCATTGAGATATAATATTTGTTTTTTTCTTTTGCTTCTTTTTTAAATGTAACATTATTATTAAAGTAATTTCTAACTGCCAATGTGGTGCTTCGAGGCTTTTAATTGTTGATCTTCAATGTATCAAACAAATGGAACATTATTGGAACAGTTTGTTCTTAAAGGATTTCCTGGTAATCCTGTACTACAGAAAATCATATTTGTAGCACTGTTGATGACTTACCTTATTACAATGACTGGAAACCTCCTAATAATTGTTATCATTTGTAGAGATCATCGTCTTCACTCTCCTATGTACTTATTCCTGGTGTGCTTGTCGTTTACTGATCTACTTATGGTTTCCTTTGTGATTCCTAAGTTGCTAGCAGTCCTTGTTGCAGAAAATACCATTTCTAAAATAGGTTGTTTCACACAATCCTATTTATATTACTTCATATCCACTGCAGATATCCTCATTTTGACTGTAATGTCCATAGATCGTTTTGTGGCTATCTGTTACCCACTCAGATATTCCTCTATTATGAGAAATAGTATTTGTATAAGACTAGTAATTGGCTGCATCATTACTCCATTTTTATGTCTTTTGTACCCCACAATAGCTATAACTAATTTTAAATTTTGTGGCCATGTGGTGGACCATTTTTTTTGTGAGAGTGCAGCTATACTAAAGCTGGTCTGTGTAGATATAAGTTTACTTCAACTGAATTCAATCTTTTCATCAGTGTTAATTCTGCTTGGATGTTTGACCATTACTGCAATATCTTATTTTTTCATTGTGATCACGGTAATAAGAATGCCATCTGATACAGGAAGACGGAAGACCTTCTCAACATGTCTGTCTCACCTCACCATGTTAGCAATCGTTTTTGGAAGTTCCATATTCATTTTAATAAGACCTCCAAAGGAGTATGCCGTGGAAAAGGACAAAATAATAAACTTGATAAGCACTGTTCTTACCCCTTTACTAAACCCTTTTATTTACACAATACGAAATCAGACTGTGAAGGTTTGCATTCGAGACGCTATGGAGTGTTCAAAAATGCTTCAGTAACAAAGGAAAAATTGGTCTTCATATTTTAATAGCTAACGTTGTATAATATTATTTAGAATTTGCTGGATAATATGTATGAGGTTTAGGTTTGCCACTAGCATGAAACTGTGGTGAAGCATTCATTTTTAAGATACACAAACCTGGTGAATTTTGCCCAGATTAATTTGTGAGAAATTTAAATCAAATGAATTGCATAACTTTTGAACTATGGCCAGCAGAGTGCCAATAAAATGACCAATAAATAGGTATTGTATGGCAAGCCTTGTTCCATCTGTAAAACTGTCCTATCGCTGGCTAATTTTACATTACTGTATCATGTGCCATCTCTAATGCCACGTACACACGGTCGTTTTTTGCAATGAAAAAAAAACGTTGTTTTTTAAAACGTCATTTAAATTGATCTTGTCTTCAAAAAAACGAGCAAAAAAAAATTCCAACATATTTGATTTTTTTGTGTCGTTTTTCCAAAATGTCGTTTTTTGTTTTACAAAAAGTCACTGTGTGTAGAAAAAACGTCCTTTAAAACAACGTTTTTCAACCCGCGCATGCCCAGAAGCTAGTAATGAAGCGAGCTTCAATGGAAAAGAGTGGTGAACGTAACCTCGCTTTTTGTGAAAAAAACGATGGTGTGTATGCAACATCGTCTTTGAAAAGTGACGTTTCAAAAACGTCGTTTTTTACTTCACAGAAAACGTCGTTTTTTTCATCACAAAAAATGATCGTGTGTACGCGGCATTAGTTCTCGAAATGGAACTAAAGGCATAATACCTCAGTTTCAATGGTTGAACACCCTTGAGGTCCTTTGTTAGCACCAGCATCTACCTAGCCTCTTTCAGGTTCCAGTCTTCGGCCAACTTATTTGGCCAATGCAAGATGATGTCACTCCTATGCACAGAAGTACAGTCATCCAGGCACACAGGCAGTGTGACAGAATGTAAACTGAGCTGTGCATACACAGCTCATTGCACATCCTACAGGGCATTGTGAAAATGCCTGGTATGTGTATTTTATTGCTTGCTGTTAGGAAATTGTATTTTTCTTAACTTTAGTTACATTTTAATGACAGCTTGATAGAAATTGCAAGACAATATTGCATAAACAAGGACAAGGACAGCCACAGTGCACTATTAGCCAATTTCTAGCTGCCCGACAAAGCAGGCTTATTATCGTTTGATGAAAATCATGTATCACTGCTACTGTATATAGGGTTCGCTGAATTTTGAACATTATGGGCACTGCGGCGCGGCCCATAATGCACTGCATCATCACAGTTCATTGCTGGCCCGGATTCACGTAGATCGGCGTATGATTATGCGCGCGTAGCGCATCTCATATGCGCTACGCCAACGTAACACAGAGAGGCAAGAACAGTATTCACAAAGCACTTGCTCCCTACGTTGCACCGGCGTAGCCTAAATTGGTCGGCGTAAGCCTGCCTAATTCAAAGTAGGAAGGAAGTGGGCGTGATCCATTTAAATGAAGCCTGACCCCATGCAAATGAAGGGCCGAATGAACAGCGCATGCGCCATCCCGTGGACGCTTCCCGGTAGGCATGCGCAGAATTACGTCGGGACAAAAGCCTAAGATACGTCGAATCAGTGAACGTAACCTACGCACAGCCCTTTTCACGTAGTACTATGTAAACAATGTAAAATACGATGGCTGTTCTGACTTTCATACCTTTGCATGGGTTGCGCCACCTCTAGGTGGAATAACTTTACGCCGGATGTACGCCTTACATAAACGGTGTATATTACAGCGACGGACGCAAGTACGTTTGTGAATCGGCATATCTCGGTCATTTACATATTTGACGCGTAAATCAATGGAAGCGCCCCTTGCGGCCAGCGTAAATATGCGCCCATAATACGCCGGCGTGGCAAGTTATGTCGGGCGGAGGAAGCCTATTTTTTCGACTTATCTAGCGTATGCGCCAGTGGCGGCTGGTGCTCAAAATTTTTGGGGGGGCGCAAACGAAAAAAAACAAAACAATTGCAGACTCACTGTACCTATGAAATGCAGCCACTGTGCCATCAATTGTCACCACTGTGCCATGCCATCAAACGCAGTCACTGTGCCATGCCATCAAACGCAACCATTGTGCCATCAATTGTCACCACTGTGCTATGCCATCAAATGCAGTCACTGTGCCATCAAACACAGCCACCGTGCCATGCAATCAAAACGCAGCCACCATGCCATGCCATCAAAAGGCAGCCACTGTGCCATCAAAAGGCAGCCACCGTGCCATGACATCAAAACGCAGCCACTGAGCCATGCCATCAAAACACAGCCACCGTGCCATCAAAACGCAGCCACTGTGCCATCAAAACGCAGTCACTGTGCCATGCCATCAAAACACAGCCACTGTGCCATGCCATCAAATGCAGTCACTGTGCCACGCCATCAAATGCAGCCACTGTGTCATCAATTGTCACCAGTGTGCCATGCCATCAAACGCAGCCACTGTGCCATCAATTGTCACCACTGTGCCCCCAATTGTCGCCACTGTGCCATGCCATCAATTGTAGCCACTGTGCCCCCAATTGTCGCCACTGTGCCCCCAATTGTTGCCACTGTGCCCCCACTTGTTGCCACTGTGCCCCCACTTGTTGCCACTGTGCCCCCACTTGTAGCCACCATGCCCAGTACCCCCCCGGCACTTACCTTTCTGGCTTCTACGTCCCTCGATGTCCATCGTCCCGCCCTCGATGACGCTTCAGCCAATCAGGTTACCTGATTGGCTGAGACGCCTGTCAGTCTCATCCTCGGAGCGCACGGCCGGTACATCCTGAGGATGAGCTTCAGGAAGCCAACTACAGCCTCAGGGCTGTACTCGGAAAGCCAATCAGAGCCAGCGGCTTTGATGGGCACTTCCCCACAGCCAGTCAGCTGCCGCTATAGTGGGCTGCAGCGGCGAAAATATACAGATTCATACAGTATATTAATCTGTATATTTTACTGGCTGTGAGCGATCCAGAGGGGGGCAGCGCTCCGGCGCCCCTATGGACGCACCGCCACTGGTATGCGCAGTTTAAAAAAAACATCATTTACGTGGGGTTACACTTCATTTATATAAAACACGCCCACATGAAACACATTTGAATTAGGCAGGCTTATGCCGGCCCATTTACGCTACGCCACCGTAACTTAAGGAGCAAGTGCTTTGTGAATACAGCACTTGCCTCTCTAATTTACGGTGGCGTAGCGTATCTGAGATACGCTTCGCCCACACAACTTTACGCTGCTTTACGTGAATCTGGCCCATACTGTATACAGTTAGATCTCACTGCAGAGCAGTATACTGTATCCTGTGCCGCTAGATAACTGCAGAGCGTTCCTGTTGTTCTCTTCCTAATATACTACAGGCAAGCAGTTGATGCCGGTAGCTGCAGTATATTCAGTCAGTATACTGTATTCTGTGCAGCCAGATCACTGCAGAGTGTTCCTGTTGTTCTCTTCCTAATATACTACAGGCAGGCAGTTAATTCAGTTAGCTGCAGTATATTCAGTATACATATACATCCCAGCTTTGTGCAGCTACATCTCACTGCAGGCCATTCCTGGTGTACCTATTCAAATACATTACAAATACATTAAATACTGTATGTCTAAAAGGCCAACAGGACAGGCAGATGCTCACAGGCCAATAAAAGAGGGAAAGCAGGCTTTGCCTCCACAGCCAACAGTGCTGGTTGTGGGCACGGTGCATCCTGAGCATGTGGCCGTGGGGAACGCTTGTCCTTTTTTTCGGCAGCTGGCCGTGTTGAGCCACAACATGCAGAAGAGTTGGTAGAGTGGATGACCAAGCCGTCCTCATCCTCCTCATCGTCCCCATCCTCTATCACCCAGGTTCAGAGTACCTTGGCTGCCAATGCAGGTGCCAAAGCGGCCTATTCCATCGGCTCCAGGTTATCAGTTACTCCTTCCCTAGCCCCACCATCATGTACAGAGGAGTCCCCCGAACTGTTCAACCACAGTGTTGGGTACATGCTGCAGGAGAATGCGCAGCATTTTGAAGGCTCCAATGATGGTACCCAGCTTGAGGAAGGCAGTAACATGAGCTCAGAGAGAGGGGGTTCCCAAGAAGGACAACACACTGGCAGTCATCTTCCCCCAGCTGTAGCATACTGTCAGGTTTTCTCCAGTAAAGAGGAGGGAGGGGATGATGAGGTCACTGGCCTGATAGGAGAGAGGAGGAGGCACATCTCCAACAAGGCAGGATGCCCTCCAGGGGCCAGCTTAAGGGCAGCCAACCGACTGCACCACACCGCAGAGCCCTGCATGTGCAGGGCACTGCTGACTCTGGGTCTTTTTTCACACGTGTTCAGCAGATCGCACCTTTGCTATTTGCAACATATGCCTGAAGCGTATCAAGCGTGGCCAAAACAGCAGCCGCTTGGGCACCACATGCTTGAACAGACATATGATGACCTGCCATGCAATCCGTTGGCAAGCGTACTTAAAAAATCCACACCAAAGACAAAAGTGGACCTCTCCTTGCTCCTCATCAGCTGGGATCTCCAACCCCACTATACCTTCAGTCCTCTCAGAAACCAGAACTGAGAGGAATGAAGGTGTAGAATTAGGTGTGCCACTGCCAAGTACTTGCGGGCAATCTGCTATTGCTATACCAACGTCCAATTGTAGAAGGTACATTTCCCTACCCCAGTTGCTAAACCGGTAAAAGAAATTTACTCCCAGCCATCCACATGCCCAGTGGTTGAATGCTAGCTTGGATAAATTGCTAGCACTTCAACTGCTGCCTTTTCACCTGGTAGACTCTGCCCCTTTTGTGAGTTTGTGGAATGTGCGGTACCTCAGTGGCAGGTTCCCAAACACAATTACAGGTCTCCACCGGCATGTGGAAGGCAATGTCTTGGCCTTGCTGGACAGGGCGGTCAGCAGCAAGGTGCATATTACCACTGACTCATGGTCCAGCAGGCATGGACAGGGACGTGACCTATCTTTCATGGTGCACTGGGTGACTCTGCTAGCAGCTGGGAGGGATGCAGGACAGGGTGTAGTATTGTTGGAGCTTGTTACACCACCACGCCTCCAAAATGCTATTAGTGGTGATTCTGCCACACCTCTCTTCTCCATCCCCTAATTTTCTTCTTCCTCCATGGCCTCTTCCTCTGCTTATTTGTCTTTAGAACCAGTGGTGACCCATAGGCATTCAAGGGGCTACGCAAGCACTCAGGCAAAGAGATGCCATGCGGTGCTTGAGCTGGTGTGCTTAGGGGACAAGAGCCACACTGGGCAGAGATTATGTCAGCTCTGCAGGGGCAGGCTCAGAGTTAGGCAATGGCACCAACCTCCATTCTTTTGCGACAGAGACACCTGACCCATGTGCCCCGTTTGACTCATGTCCAGAACTTGGTGGTGCAGCTGTTCTTGTGCAGGTCCCAGGCTTACAGGATCTCCAGAGGCAGGCCAGAAAAGTCTGTGTGCATTTCCGCCGGTCATATAATAGCAGTGCTCGGCTGGCTGACCTCCAAAAGGAATACAACCTACCCAAGAACCGCCTAATCTGTGACACCCACCAGGTGAAACTCTATATTGGCCATGCTGCAGCGGCTGCACATGCAGCAGAGGGCCATCAATGAGAATCTGTGCCAATATGGCACAGGACAAGGTCAGGGGAGCTTGGCTACTGATCAAACATGCATGCACTATCCTTTCACCATTTGAGGAGGCCACGAGGATGGTGAGCAGTGATAGTGCATGCATCAGTGATAATGTCCCTCTTGTCTTCCTGTTGGAGAACATGCTTTGTGGAATAATGGACAGGGCACCTGAGGCAGAAGAGTTGGATTAAGAGGAGGTCTTCCTTACCTCTCAAGGCCCCCTTTATCCAGACAGTGTTCCTGCGGGCCCGCCGATTACAGAGGAAGAGGACAAGGAGGAGAAGGATTGTGTCAGCATGGAGGTGGAGCTTAGCACTCAGCATCAGAAGCAGTCTTCAGGGGATTGTTTACAGTTTCCAGAAACCCATGGACTTGTACGTGGCTGGGAGGAGGTGGCTGTGGATCATATCGTACTTAGTGACCCAGAGGACTCGGACCGAATGCCTACGCTGCATGGCCTCCCTGATCCTGCAAAGTCTGCGAAAGGATCCTCGGATTTGTGGTATCAAGCAGAGGAATCATTACTGGCTGGCAACCCTTCTTGATCCACGTTACAAGGGTAAGGTTGCAGACTTTATCCAGCCATTGCAAAGGGAGGAGAGGATGAAACATATCCGGGAAGCCTTGCAGAATGTTTTGTGCAACGCGTTTCCAGAGTCTGGGAGGTTAGAAATTCCTGGTCTTAGGCAAGTGTTGGTCAGTCACAGAAGGAGCTGTGGAGAAGGCGGCCGCCTGACCGATACGTTCAGACAATTTTTTATTCCGCAGCCCCAAGGTCTGATCGGTTCCTGCAACTATCGGCAGTGTCTGATTTACATGTTGCAGAAATACCTAGGGGCAAGATCAGACTTGGAGACCTTTCCAACCAAAAATCCTCTGGGTTACTGGGTTTTGAGGATGAATCACTGGCCAGAGCTTGCACAGTATGCAATTGAGCTACTGGCCTGTCCTGCATCCAGTGTTCTTTCGGAATTCAGTGCTGCTGGAGGCTTTGTAACTGATCACAGGGTGCGCCTGTCCACCGACTCGGTCGATCGGCTCACCTTCATAAAAATTAATCAGTCTTGGATCACCAGCTACCAAGCACCTGTTTAACAATTTTTGCTGTAATATTTCACAGCAGGGCCCGTTCCAGCTCCCACCAAGAGTAACTGTGAGGGCTTACAGCGTTCTGGTACCACCAGCACCTAAGGCCAAATTTCTGCAGAGTAAATAGGGCAGGCCTCTACAAACACCCGATTTAAAAATGACTCCTGCTTACAAACAGAGGGAGATAACAGGAAGTCAGATGAAATCTACCCCTAGGAAGAGAAATTCTCTCCTGTAAGTGTTAATATGGGAAAAAGGTGTCTCCTCTCCATTGATGCTTTATCACCAAAAGAAAATATGGAAACTGCCCTGTAAACCAACATTAAAATAAAAACTGTGGGAATTATCTTAAAAATAAACAATATAAATACCACACTATGGGCCAGATTCTCAGAGGCGTTACGACGGAGTATCTCAGATACCCCGTCGTATCGCCTTTTTTTTGTCCTCGTATCTATGCGAGTGATGCTTAGCATCACTTTTGCATAGATACGCTTCTACATCCGACAAGTGTAAAACCATTACACTTGTGGATCGTAGTTGTAATGACAACTCCGGCCACTAGGTGGCCTTTACGTTGTTTTTGCATTTGCATATGCAAATGACGTAGTACGCCGATTCCCGATCGCTTTTACGCCGCCCCGTCGTCGCATACGTCGTTTTTGTCCGCGTAAGGTTACCCCAGCTTCTATGTGGAGTAACCTTACGAACTACCGTCGGATGCCGTCGGGTCCCGTCGGATGCCATGTTAAGTATGGCGTCGGGTCAGCGTCGGCTTTTTCCGTCGCTTACGTCGTTTTACTAACTCGTTCGCGAATAGGGACTTGCGTAAATGACGCTCACGTCGTTTTGATGTCGGTTTCAACGACGCTTCCCGACGTGAGCTGGAGCATGCGCACTGGGCTTTTTCCCCGGCCGGCGCATGCGCAGTTCGTTCGACGCGGGGGCGCACTTAATTTAAATACAAGCCGCCCCATTTGAATTGCGCGGGTTTACGCTTGCCGATTTACGAGACGCCGGCGAAAACTACGGAGCAAGTGCTTTGAGAATAAAGCACTTGCTCTAGTACGCAGCGGCGGCGTAGTGTAAATGGCTTACGCTACGCCGCCGAAAATATATGAGAATCTGGCCCTTAGTGTTTAGTGCATATTAGTTTAGTAATCCAGGAAATGATCTCCGTTTTCGCGTGTTGACGAGAATTTCGCAATCAATTTCGCATTCGCATTAGCGAAATTTCGCAAATTTTTATTTTTTTATAAAATATCACGAATATTCGATATTAACGAATATTTCACGAATATTCTTCTATATATTCGTGAAATATCGCGAAATCGAAAATGGCGTATTCCGCTCAACACTAAACACTACGCCGCCGGGGATTCTTTGAGAATCTGGCCCTAAGTGCATAAGTGTAAATGTACCAATATGATTACATATTAGATAGTATAAAAGTCCAATTGCCAACAACTAAATGGCAGCAAAAAGGAAAAAGAAAGTCCTGATATACTTCAAACAAAAGTGCTTCCACAATGATAGAAACGTGAAAAAAAAGTCTATAATGGCAACAATATCACACGTGTCCCTTCACCAGAAGTACAAGCCTGCTTACCAGAACACAGGCTAAATAAGCCTGGAAGTCAAACACACTCTGGACTGGAATAGGTCATTAGGAAGATTGACGCGAGAAATCCGAACGGATCCAAAGTCGATCTCCTCAATTTAGACAGCTGGAGGGTGGATGGAAGTAATCCGACTGAGTGGAAACGATTACCTCACTCACAGCAGGTATCTTGTACAGTACCAAGGGAAGAAATACTTGCATAGCATAATATTGTATGCACAAAGTTTAATGTAAAAAAAGTCAGATATACTCACAAAAGCATCTGAATAAAATCACATATAAAAACAAACAGCCATCCAGCAAGCAGACACCCGTCGTATGGGCGAAGACATCAGCGTATCAACTTCCCGAAGATCGTTTCGTCTCACAAAGACGTTGTCACAGGGGATCAGGTGACGCACTGACGCATTGCATATAAAGGAAACAAGGGAACCACGCCTCGATGTGACTTTGAGATGACGGAACCACGACAATACGATCGAACAGAATCTCCAAATGGAAATAATCATAATGGAGAGCTGTGAGATATAAAACAAATACAAATAAATATAAAAATAGATGAGGACCAGAGAATATGAAATTACTAACTAAAATATGATTACACAGGCTGGAACAAACCAGCATATGATACTCATAGGGAAAAATTGCACCTCCACTGGTTAAAAAAGAGAATGCAATTAGATGTTAATACAAGATCTTATAAGAATAATGTATATACACCTAAAAAATACTAAAATAATATAGTAATTCATAAGATGTTATAATGGAAAAACATAAAAAAATGGAAAACTTTGATAAAAATTTATATATAAAAAATGCATAGAATCTAAGTTCCTGCATAATATATATAAGACAAAAAATATAGCGGAGTCTCAAATTCACACCAAGTGTACATCAATAAGAACAAAAAATATGATAATTATGACATTATCAATAAATAAAAGAGCAACCATGAGTTATCAATAAATAAGGTCAACCTCAACATTTAAGCCAAATGGAGTAAAACACTTAATTTTGTGGATCCAGGCCATTTCTAGCCTGGATATACTACGCACCATTGAATCGCCTCTCCATTGTGGAGCATATTTGTCTATTCCTAGAAAAATAGTTTTATCTTTGTCATGGACCTCCAAATAGTGCCGAGAGACTGGGGGCCAGATTCAGGTAGATGCGCGCATATTTTCGCCAGCGTATCGCAGCGCATATACGTTGCACTGACGCAAACTAGTGAGAGAAGTACAGTATTCACCAAGTGCATGTCCGTTACTTTGCGCCGGAGTAACGAAAATGCGCTGGCGCAACCTGACGCAAGTGGAAGTGGGTGTGATCATATGTAAATGATGGGCGGAGCCCAGCGCAGAGGCTTACGTTCAGCGCATCATCCAGGGAGCATGCGCAGTGAGTGAGGCTCCACTCGCCCCCCTGTGCGCATGCTCACAACTTCCGTCGGCACCACTTCACGGGGAACGTTAGCGCAATGTGTTCCGTTGCGCGTATAAAAGCGCCAGCGGAAGCGCCATTCCGGCGCAAAAGTATATCCGGTTCCCCCCACCCCAGGGAAGTTACTTTTGCTCTGTAATGGCTGCTCCCGTTCCCCCCAAAGAGAGGAGAAAACTACATTTTAATGCCCAGGAGGTCTCTGTTGTAATATCGGCTATGGAGACCTACAACGATGTCCTCCATGGCAGGAAAAGTAGAAAGACCAGCCGGGATAGGAAGCAGGCCATCCTGGAAAGCATTGCTGACAGGGTGAATGCCCTGGGCTACTCCACCCGAACTGCTGCTGATATTGGCAAGTAAATCAATGATTTACGGTGCAAAGTCCGGGGCAAGGTGGCCACCATTAGGAGGCATGAGAGGGGCACGGGGGGTGGACCTCCATGTGCGGTCAGCCTGACCACGAAGGAAGAGGTGGTCGCCCGCTGCCTGGAGAGGGAGCAGTTGGAGGGGGTCCCGGGATATGATTCCGTGGAGGAAGGCTCCAGGACAGGTAAGTGATTTTTACCCCCTTTTTGGTGTGTTGCATGTGGGGGGGGGGTACATGTGCCAAGTGTGTGGGACCACCCAACATGTGTCTGCTTTGTGTCATCCACAGATGACGGAGCTGGGCCATCATCTGTCGGCGGCCAGTCCACCCCAACCCCCCAACAGGATCCTGAGCCCGACCCCCTGGGTGGTGTAGAAACAGAGATGGAGGGGAGTGCCCACACCTCACCTGCAGAGGTGGATGAGGAGGAGCCTGTTGCGGCAGAGCAGGACTTTATTTTATTGTTGGAGGAGTCCTCCCCTTCGGCAGAGCCCTCTCTAATCCCCTCCCCCATCCTAGTAAGCCCCTCAAGGGCGACTCCATCTGCCCGGGGACAACCATCTACTGGCCCCAGGAAGGCCACCCGGAAGACCAGGGGGGTGTCTGATCTGGTCCAGGACCAGGTGGCGAGGGACCACGCCAGGCAGACCCAGCAAATGGGGGACATTGTTGGGCACCTGGACCGAGTGGCTGACAACCTGTGCTCCGTGGCCCAGATATCCAATGCAGTGCAGGATGTCAGCTGCAACTGCGCTGCAGTGGTGACCAGTCTGGGGGAGGTGCAGGCTGATATTAGGCACCTCACTGCAGCCGTCCAGGCAAACACTGCTGCCATCCGGGACCAGGGGAGGCAGAGTCAGCGGGCCCAGCATTACCAGGTCACCCGGCAGCTCAGGATGCAGGCCCAGACAAACTCATACCTCGGCCGGATAGCCATGGCCTTGGAGGGTATGCAGGCCACACCTGCCAGGAGTGGCCCACCCGGGGATCAGCCATCTCCAGATGCCCCCCCCACCCCCACCCACTCCCTCCAGGCAGCTGAGGAGCCAGAGAGGGGCCACCAGAAGGAGCCCCCGTCATCCCAGATGATGTTTTTTATTTATTTATTTTTTACATTAATGCTCAGGTTATGAGCTTTTTATTGTCTTTGTTATTTTGCTTAGGTTATGAGCTTTTTATTTTCGTTGTTATTTTGCTCAGGTTATGAGCTTTTTATTGTCTTTGTTATTTTGCTCAGGTTATGAGCTTTTTATTTTCTTTGTTATTTTGCTCAGGTTATGAGCTTTTTATTTTCTTTGTTATTTTGCTCAGGTTATGAGCTTTTTATTTTTATTGATACTGCACACGTTGCAGTGTGAATGGTGTGTTAATGTGAGGGGGTGGCACTCCTGCCAGTAAGGGGTGTCACCCTCGGCCGTGTTGGAGAAGTTATCCCCACGGCTGTGTGAATGGTGTATGAATGGACAGCGACACCATTGGGGCCTTGACACGGCGTTGCTGCTCCCAAGTCCTACATGTTGGACTTGGGCTAATCCAATGCGATGTGGATGTGGTGTGTGTGATCTAGGGACATCAGTGGTGTGCATGCGTGCATTGTCCGTGTGATCAATATTTTTGTTTAGTGTCCAAAGATGCCTACGGCAAGGACCCTCCTGACTGCTCTTCCATAAGCTGACTGGGTCTCCTCTGGCGGGGGGGGGCTGTCTGGTTGGGGGGTCAGGTCATCACGTATGTCAATCTGCAGGCCTTTTCTCATGGCAAAGTTGTGCAGAATGCAACATGCACCGATGATCTGACACACAAAGGTAGGGGAATACAATAGGGCCCCCCCAGACTTATCCAGGCAGCGGAAACGGGACTTCAGGAGCCCAAATGTTTGCTCCACCACTGCACGAGTTTTGATGTGTGCCGCATTGTATCTTCTCTCTCCTCTGGTTTGGGGGTTCCGGAAAGGAGTCATTAGATGGGGTCCCAGTGCATATGCAGAGTCACCTGGAAGGGAAAAGACAGGAGGATGCTAGTCATGCATGTGCCCCTTGTGATGTCAGCATCATGGGGGGGGACAGTCATGCCTGCCACCCATGTCACTCACCAACCAGCCAGCTGTCCCCATACATGTTCTGTTCGAATTCCGTTGGGATGGGGCTTTGACGGTATATGAAGCTGTCATGGCTGGATCCGGGGTGTTTGGCACGGACGTGCCATATGAGGCATTGGGCATCGGCTATCACCTGTACGTTTATGGAATGCCAATGCTTCCGATTGCGGTATATGTGCTCTGTGGCACTGGGGGGCTGTAGGGCTACATGTGTGCAATCAATGGCCCCCACGGTGCGTTGGAATCTGGCAATGCTGTAGAAATCTGTCATTGCCTTCAGCCACAGGTCCTCAGTGCTGGGTCTGATGATGTGGTGGGACATGCGTCTGAGGATTGCAGGGACAACCTGGTGCACACATCTGCTCATGGAGGATTGTGACATCCCAGCCACCACTCCACTTGTACGCTGGAATGATCCACTTGCAAGGAAATTAAGTGTTGCCAGTACCTTCACCAGTGGCTGCACTGCTTGTGAGCGGTGTGTCTTGCTGGTGATGTCATCCTGCAGGGTTGTGGTTAGTTCAAGTATTGCATCAGGGCTGAATCTGAAGAGGCGATACACCTCCTCATCCCCCATGCCAAAGAGGCTCATGCGCGTGCGGTATATCCTCTCACGTGCCCGCCTCCTCCGTATCGGGGGACCCATCAGTAGTGCTAGGACCGCGACTGCCCCTGGCATGTTGGCACACAGAGGTGTTCTCCATGCAAGTGTGGTTGTTCAGCTTGCTATTTTCGTCGCTAACGCTGCTGCTGTAGCTGCTCTCCTGCTGACCTGTGGCCGTCTGGAGTAAAGATAAAGCAGCTATTTGTAGGAATAACTTTGCGCTAGCCGTTCCACATACGCGCGGCGCATTTAGCCAGCGTCTGGTGCTAATCCGTTCGCGAATTGGGAAATCTCCCTCATTTGCATATTTGAATGGGAAATTAATAGGCGCGACGGATGCGACGAGCGAAAATATGCGCTTACGATACTCTGGCGAAGGAGAGTTAAGCCGGTCGGAAAAAGCCTGTTTTCTGTCGCATCTAGTTTGGTGGGTACGGTCGCGTAGATACAACGGCGCATCTTTACAGTTACGCGGCGCATATCGATATACTACAGCGCAAGTCTTTCTGAATCTGGCCCTGGGTGTTTTGGAAAACCTGTGAGGATATTAGTTATGTACTCATTTAGTCGCACACGTAAGGGTCGTTTAGTTCTGCCCACGTATTGTAGCCCAAACGGGCATTTGGAGCAGATAGACGACTCTTTCAGTCGAGCATGTTATGAAAGATTTTATTTCAAACTCAGTGCTGGAGGAGATGAATTTATGGGTAAGTCTATGGTTGCATCCACTTAGTATTCAGACTCTACATTTTCTACACTGGTAATACCCAGTGATATACTCAAAAAAAACTCTCTTAATAGGGGGGGAACCAAGATGTTTGGTGCCACTCTATTTCTAAGAGATGGAGCTCCCTTAAAAGACTCCCCTAGACTGTCTATAAAACTGGTTATTGAACCAATTATAGCTCCGTGAGGCTGCAAAAGAAAGCAGTTCCATATTAAACATAATTTGCTCATCATAGAGAACTGAATCCCGCCTTAGAAAGTATTCTACCGCAAACAGGCCTAAAGGTATGCGGAATCACTGTGTATAAAGATGTGACATCCGCTGTCACTAGCCACATCCCCGCTGTAGGGGTGAGGCCTGCCAATATGTTGATAACATGGCAGGAATCTTTTATATATGATGGAATCTTATTGATTAACGGTTGCAAATAGAAATCAATATATTTACCCACCCGATTTTTCCTTTCTATTGAGAATGCCTTGTTGGAAACCCCTATGTACCAAAATCTCCAATTCAGTTTTATATTTAGTTTTAGGGTCTGAAGGGAGGGGGGTGTAAGTATCTTGATCTCCTAATATTTTTTGCATTTCTGATAGGTAGTCACTTTTTTTGAAGATAATAATCCCCCCACCTTTATCTGCAGGTCTAATGACTAATTCCTTATTTTTACACAAGGAGTCAAGACCGTATGAAAAATGTTTATTTGATTTGATCTGTTTAATAGGGACCAAATCAAGGTCTCTAAGTATGGAATCTCTAAAAACCTTAAGTGATGGTGCCAAAGCCCCCGGAGGGTTAAATAAAGATACTCAAACTCTGTAAAAAATGGTGAACATCCGTATAAGTTTGAAATTTGTTCAGCCTACGAGGGGGAACAAACTATAAACCCCTATCCAGTACCATCTTTTCATAATCTGTTAAGGCCACTGAGCTCAGATTAAAGATGCCCGTGCCGGTTATAGCTTTTTCTTTTTTAGTTCATAACCGTTTACCTCCTTTTGTTCCTCTCTTTGGTCGTTCGACCTTTTTGTACCCTGATTGGGTTTGTGAAAACCCCAATATTGGTCCCCTGAGTTGGAAGGACCTGGGCCAATGAACCCATCAGTTTCAGGAGCGGAGTAATAGGAAGAGTCAGAGGAAACCACAGCTCCTCTCTCATCAAACTCAATGAGGGGCCCATCTCTATCACTAAGAGGGAAAAAATGATTGGACATATTGATATTATAAACATAATCAGTCGGATGATCTCGAGCCCCCAAAGGTTCGAAATGCTAGGGGCCCGATCTCAGTCTTTCGAAAGAGTCAGGTCCACGACCATAGTGAGAACCATATGACTGATTGGAATTCATCCCTTGATTTGGTGGACGGGGAATAGGGGGTACACTATTGTACCCATTATTGTAATTCTGTGGGAGGGGCGGAGCATAATTTGGACCAGAATGTTGATTACCAAAATTACCACCCCTTCCACCACCCGACCCTTGACCTGATCTACGAGGGCGCCGTTGAGCTGAAGGTGGATAACCCGGTGGGGGTCCTTCTCTCCAGATACCAGACTTGTATGGGGAGTGATAAGACCCTCGTCTTTATTTGGTGGACCACTAGGTCCCATATTGGGGTTATTACTTTTATTTTGGTGTGACCCTGTAGAAGGGAGGGGACCCTAGGTTCATTAGGGGGTACCGTCACCTCCATTGCTGTATTGGCCTGTTCGGCTAGAATTTTCTTCTGCCATTCAAACAATACACCCTCTTGATAATCAATGAGGTCTCTATTATATTTTTTATTTTTCTTAAATTTTTGTTCTCTGTCATATTTTTCTAAGATTTTAAGAAGAGACTGTGACTTCTCTTTACATTCCAAACTATCTCTAAATGAATTGAGTTTCTCTTTAATGGTTTTTAATCTCTTCATCCAAGTGCAAGAGTTTCACATTTTTTTCTTTCCAATAAAAATTTAGGTAAATTAACACCGACGGTGTTAAAGTATTTAAACCAATCCTCAATCTGAACATCACCCTTTTGCGGGCTAACCTCCCATCTTAAATTTCTAGGCACCATACCATTTTTAACATATGTGTCTAAATAAGCGATATCCCACTGGGTGTGTGTCTCGTATATAGTGAAGTTCTTTAATCTCATGAATAAACCACTAAGGTCATCCTCGTCGTTTTTATATGATTCAAAAACACCATCAGTGTTGACCACTCTGGTGGCTCTATACTCAAAAACATCCATATTTCGGAAAATCATCAGACCAGGATATTGATGATAATATGGCAGCAGTATATAGGTGTCAATAAATGGTAAAACAGAAAAAAAAGAGAAAATACCGTGCTCCCTAACGTGCGATATTGGTGCCATTATAGGCTTTTTTCACGTTTCTTTCATTGTGGAAGCACTTTTGTTTGAAGAATATCAGGACTTTCTTGGAATGGTAGAAGTTTAAGATGGGAGGTTAGTCCGCAAAAGAGTGATGTTCAGATTGAGGATTGGTTTAAATACTTTAACACCGCAGGTGTTAATTTCCTTAAATTTTTATTGGAAAGAAAAAATTCTAAACTCTTGCGCTTGGATGAAGAGATTGAAACCATTAAAAAGAAACTCAATTAATTCAGCGATAGTTTGGAATATAAAGAGAAGTCACAGCCTCTTTTTAAAATCTTAGAAAAAGAGGACAGAAAATAAAAATTTAAGAAAAAGAAAAAATAATAGAGACCTCATTGATTATCAAAGGGGTGTAGTGTTTGAATGGCAGAAGAAAATTCTAGCCAAACAGGCCAATACAGCAATGGAGGTGACGGCACCCCGTAATTAAACTAGGGTCCCTCCCCCCTCTACAGGTTCACACCAAAATAAAAGTAATAACACCAATATGGGACTTAGTGGTCCACCAAATAAAGGGAGACGAGGGTCTTATCACTTCCCATACAGGTCTGGTACCGGGAGAGAAGGACCCCCACCGGATTATCCACCTTCAGCTCAACGGCACCCTCGTAGATCAGGTCAAGGGTCGGGTGGCAGGGGTGGTAATTTTGGTAATCAACATCCTCGTCCAAATTATGCTCGGTCCCTCCCAAAGAATTACAATAATGGGTACAATGGTGTACCGCCTATTCCCCGTCCACCAAATCAAGGGATGAATTCCAATCACTATGGTCATGGACCTGACTCTTTTGAAAGACTGAGATTGGCCCCCTACCATTTCAAACCTTTGGGGGCTTGAGATCATAGGACTGATTACGATTATAATATCAATACGTCCAATAATTTTTTTCCTCTTAGTGATAGAGATGTGCCCCTCAATGAGTTTGATGAGAGAGGAGCTGTGGTTTCCTCTAACCCTTCTTATTACTCCGCTCCTGATACTGATGGGTTCATTGGCACAGTCCTTGTAACTCAAAGGACCAATATTGGGGTTTTCACAAACCCAATCAGGGTACAAAAAGGTCGAACGACCAAAGAGAGGAACAAGAGGAGGTAAACGGTTATGAGTTAAAAAAGAAAAAGCTATAACCTGCACAGGCATCTTTAATCTGAGCTCAGTGGCCTTAACAGATTCTGAAAAGTTGGTACTGGATAGGGGTTTGAAGTTTGCTCCCCCTCGTAGGCTGAACAAATTTCAAACTTATATGGATGTTCATCATTTTATATGGAGATTGAGTATCAAGCGCTACATGTTATCCATATCTATCCAGACCAACTCTGCTGTTTCCAACGATTTTAACCATTCAGGGCTTTCAAATGCGTCTTTATTTTACCCTCCGGGGGCTTTGGCACCATCACTTAAGGTTTTTAGAGATGCCATACTTAGAGACCTTGATTTGGTCCCTATTAAACAGATCTAATAAACATTTTTCAGACGATCTTGACTCCTTGTGTAAAAATAAGGATTTAGTCATTAGACCCGCAGATAAAGGTGGGGGGATCATTATCTTCAATAAAAGTGACTACCTATCAGAAATGCAAACATTTTTAGGAGATCGAGATACTTACACCCCCTCCCTTCAGACCCTAAAACTAAATATAAAACTGAATTGGAGATTTTGGTACATAGAGGTTTCCAACAAGGCATTCTCAATAGAAAATAAAAAGATTTTTTGGTACCTATAGCACCACGCACTCTGGTAATTTTTTATTCCATCAAGTCTCGGGTGGGTAAATATATTGATTTATATTTGCAACCATTAATCAATAAGATGCCATCATATATAAAAGATTCCTGCCATGTTATCAACATATTGGCAGGCCTCACCCCTACAGCGGGGATGTGGCTAGTTACAGCGGATGTCACATCTTTATACACAGTGATTCCACATACCTTGTATTTTGTTTTTTGTTTGCGGTAGAATACTTTCTAAGGTGGGCTTCAGTACTCTATGATGAGCAAATTATGTTTATTATAGAAATGCTTTCTTTTGTGGCCTCACAGAGCTATTTTTGGTTCAATAACCAGTTTTATAGACAGTCGAGGGGAGTTGCCATGGAGACTAAATATGCTCCCAGCCTGGCGAACCTTTTTATGGCCCTATGGGAGGAGGATGTCGTCTATGCCCAGCAACGACCAGAGGTTGTGTTGTGGGGGCAGATACATCGACGACATCCTTCTCCTATGGGATGGAGACCGTGATGCATTAGATCTTTTCATTTCAGATCTAAACATTAATAACAAAGGTATCATTTTAAATTTTGAGGCCAGTCAAACTGAGATTCATTTCTTGGATTTAAAAATTAAGATCAATATTATTACCTTTACCACGTCTACCTTTTTCAAAATTATCGATAGGAATTCCTTTATTCCTATTGGAAGTTGTCACCGTACATCTTGGCTGAGGTCTGTACCCAAAAGCCAGTTTATTAGGCTAAAAAGGAACTGTTCTAATAATTTAGAATTCTGAGATCAGGCCAATGTATTATTCAAGCATTTTGTAGATAAGGGGTACTCTGAGGACTCCCTTAGACACACTTTGAAAGAAGTTGCTCTACTTAATATGAGGGACTTACTCACAGAGAGGCCACCGAGAACCAATAGGGCACCTATTGTCCCCTTTACAACCACCTATTGGGTGCAACACTTCAGTGTCAAGAAACTCTTGGGGAAACATTAGCACATTCTCACTAATGACCCAGTACTTAAACCTGAACTTCCAGACAGACCACAGGTCATTTTTAAGGGATCTTCATCTCTTAGAAATAGAGTGACACCAAACATCTTTGATCACCCCCCCCCCCCCATTAAGAGAGGTTTTTTGAGTATATCACTGGGTTTTACCAGTGTAGAAAATGTAGAGTCTGTGCACTAAGTGGATGCAACCATAGACGTACTCATAAATTCACCTCCTCCTGCCCTGGACTCGAGTTTGAAATAAAATCTTTCATAACATGCTCGACTGAAAGAGTCATCTATCTGCTCCAATGCCTGTGCGGGCTTCAATACGTTGGCAGAACTAAACGACCCTTACGTGTGCGACTAAACGAGCACATAACTAATATCCTCACAGGTTTTCCAAAACACCAGTCTCTCGGCACTATTTGGAGGTCCATGACAGAAACCCAGATAAAACTATTTTTCTAGGGATAGACAAACATGCTCCACAATGGAGAGGCGTAGTATATGCAGGCTAGAAATGGCCTGGATCCACAAAATTAAGTGTTTTACTCCATTTGGCTTAAATGTTGCGCTTGACCTTAACACCTTATTTGATAACTCATGATTTCTCTTTTATTTATTGTTAATGTCATAATTATCATATTTTTGTTCTAATTGATGTACACTTGGTGTGACTTTGAGATTCCGCTATATTTTTTGTCTTACATATATTATGCAGGAACTTAGATTTTATGCATTTTTTATTTATAATTGTTATCAAAGTTTTCAATTTGTTATGTCTTTCCATTAAAACATCTTATGAATTACTATATTATTTTAGTAATTTTTTTAGGTGTATATACAGTACATTATTCTTATAAGATCTTGTATTGACATCTAATTGCATTCTCTTATTTAACCAGTGGAGGTGCAATTTTTTCCCTATGAGTATCATATGCTGGTTTGTTCCAGCCTGTGTAATCATATTTTAGTTAGTAATTTCCTATTCTCCTCATTTATTTTTATATTTATTTTTATTCGTTTTATATCTCACAGCTCTCCATTATGATTATTTCCATTTGGAGATTCTGTTTGATCGTATTGTCGTGGTTTCCGTCACCTCAAAGTCACATCGAGGCCTGGTTCCCGTCATTTCTTTGAGGCCGTGTACACACGAGCGAACATGTCCACTCAAACTGGTCCGCAGACCAGTTTCAGCGGACATGTTTGATCGTGTGTACGGCCTATCGGACCGTTTTCCAGAGGACCAAAGTTTTAAAACATGCTTTAAAACCTGTCCGACGGAAACCTGTTTGTCAGACAGGTTCGATGGTTAGTACACAAAATCATCGGACCAAAAACCCGCTCATGCTCAGAATCAAGTTGACGCATGCTTGGAAGCAATTAACTTCGTTTTTTCATCACGTCATTGTGTTCTACGTCACCGCGTTCTGGTCTGATCGGATTTTGGTCCAATGGTGTGTACGCACATCAGACCATCAGACAAGTTCAGAGTTGTCTGATGAAAACGGTCCGTCGGACAAGTTTCATCAGACATGTCTGATCGTGTGTACAGGGCCTTATATGCGATGCGACAGTGCGTCACCTGATCCCCTGTGACGACATCTTTGTGAGACAAAACGATCATCGGGAAGTTGACGCGCTGACGTCTTCGGCCGGCTGTTTGTTTTTATACGTGATTTTATTCAGATTTTACAGATTTTACTCAGATGAGTATATCTGACTTTTTTTTTACATTAAACTGTGCATACGATATTATGCTATGCGAGTATTTCCTCCCTTAGTACTGTGCGAGATACCTGCTGTGAGTGAGGTGATCTTTTCCACTCAGTCGGATTACTTCCATCCACCCTCCAGCTGTCTAAATTGAGGAGATCGACTTTGCATCCGCTCGGATTTCTCGCGTCCATATTCCTAACGACCTATTCCAGTCCAGAGTGTGTTTGACTTCCAATCTTATTTAGCCTGTAGAGGTAACAAAGCAAAACATTGGATGGCCGCACTCCAGGGAACTTCCAGAAAAGTTGTCTTTATTCAATAAAAATCAGCATGACACATCAAAAGACAGCCACAGAACAGAACTATACAGCCGATGCGTTTCACACTACTACTTTAGTGCTTAGTCATGGCTTATTTAGCCTGTGTTCTGGTAAGCAGGTTTGTACTTCTGGTGAAGGGACACGTGTGATATTGTTGCCATTATAGGCTTTTTTTCACGTTTCTGTCATTGAGGAAGCACTTTTGTTTTGCCGCAAACACCCCAAATTGTTCGCTGTTCGAGTCAAACTCATGTTCCACTCGAACATAAAGCTCATCCCTAGAAATCAGATCCTAAAAGCTTAATTTTTAATAACTTTTTAAAAAAGTTTTCACAAAGAAGTACCAAAATATTTAGTTTACTATATGTATTTTGGGGTGTAATTTCACATATGCCCATGGCATGTTTGAGCAATATATACTTTAGTGACAACTTTGTCCAAAAAAAAAAAAAAATTTTGTAGTTTTCCTACAACTTGTGGCAAAATATAAAATATTTCATGGACTCAATGTGCCTCTCAGCAAATAGCTTGGGGTGTCTACTTTCCAAAACGGGGTCATTTGGGGGGGGGTGCTATCTGGGTTTTTTATGACCTTAGAAATCCTGAAGGCGGTGCTTCCTTTTTGGGGTCCCATACGCGGCTAGGCTCCCAAAAAGTCTCACACATGTGGTATTCCCATACTCAGGAGAAGCAGCAGAATGTATTTTGGGGTATAATTCCACATATAACCATGGCATGTGTGAGCAATATATTATTTTTAATTTTTATGTAATTTTTCAGTCAAAAAATGTAATATTCAATGGGCTCAACATGCCTCTCAGCAATTACCTTGGGGTGTCTACTTTCAAAAATGGGGTCATTCATTTGGGGGCAGTTTGTACTGCTCTGTCATTTTAGCACCTCAAGAAATGAGATAGGCAGTCATAAACTAAAAGCTGCGTAAATTCCAGAAAATGTACCCTAGTTTGTAGACGATATAACTTTTGCGCAAACCAATAAATATACGCTTATTATTTTTATTTTTTTACCAAAGACATGTAGCTGAATACATTTTGCCCTAAATATATGAAACAAAATTTAGTTTATTGGATTTTTCTTATAACAAAACTTAGAAAATATCATTTTTTTATCGTTTTTTTTTTCCATATCGTAAAAATTTTAAATTGCAGAGGCAATCAAATACCATAAAAAGAAAGCTCTATTTGTGGGGGGGGGGGGACGAAAATTTTGTTTGGGTACAACATTGCATGACCGCACAATTACCAGTTAAAGCAGCGCAGTGCCAAATTGTAAAAAGCCCTCTGGTCTTTAGGTAGCCAAATGGTCCGGGGCTAAAGTAGTTAAAGATTTTACATCAGTTTTATCATTTGGTAAAAATTACTGACCAGGGGCGTGGCTTGGCGCGCGGCGAGGATGGCAGCTTGCTGAGACGGCTCTCTGGCACACACGGCCCGTTAGCAGCTTATACCCGGCTGTAAGCTCCCAGATGCCTAGCAAAAATCTCCACTCCACTCCCTCATCCCGCACGAGGCGGAATCCGGTGCCTTCCTCGGCTAAAAACATCGCCGAGCTCTTCAAGTCGAGGCAATCGGGACGCGGTGCTATTGCCGGCGCCAAGATGGCGCCGATCCAACATAAGGAAGACTACAGCGATGACTCCCAGTCTGCTCCTGAGAATACTGCACAGAGTAAGTCTTCCCCTGATCACCCCCTGACCCTCGCAGACATGTCAGTGATTGCGGCTGACATTAAAGCCACCTTCTCGGCAGCCCTCACAGACTTAAAGACGAGCATGCTAGTGCTCAATGAGAAGATGGCGGCCACGGAATCGGCGGGGAAACGCAGGGACATGGCGATACACAAGATAGAACGGATTACCATGGTCCATGCCCAGCACCTAATAGACATGAACCACCACATAGAGGACCTCGATAACAGAGGCCGCAGGTGCAACGTGCGTGTACGGGGCATTCCGGAATCAGTGGAACCAGACCAAATTGTTATCACACTGAGAAGTGTCTTTAACAGCCTGCTAGAACGGCAGGAAGATGCGGACATTGGTTTTGTGAGAGCACACAGGGCGCTGCGGCCTAGAGGACCTGATACGGCGCCGCCGAGGGACATAATATGTTGTCTGGAGAGCTACACTCTCAAGGAGGACATTATGCGCAAAGCCAGAAGGAGTGACAACATCACCTTTAATGGCTCCTCAATCATGCTATTCCAGGACCTGTCACAGATAACACTGCGCAATAGGAGAGCTCTTCGCCCCCTGCTGGAGAGGCTTCGAGAGAGGGAGCTCAGGTACACCTGGCGATTCCCCTTTGCGCTGAATGTTTCCTACAATGGGCGCCAGTTCACACTCCGCACCCCGGCTGAGTTCTGTGAAGCCCTTGATCTAGGTCAGGTGGACGTGCCTGAATGGTATGCGGAATTCCTGCTCCCGCCGCAAGCATGTAGCCCGCCTGGCTCGCCGCTCTCCCGTACAAGCCCGTAGTGGAGGTTCGAGAAACGACACCCCGGGTCGTCCTGCTGATGCGCCCAGGAACAGAGCTGAGGAACCGTGAGTACTGACTTTGTATCCGGAGACTTGTCCCCCGATGTTTTACCCCCCCCCAGTTGTTCTCCTCCCGAACTACCTTGTGTTCCCCCTAGCTGATCCGAGCTTGCACTCTCAGCTACTGACCCCTTATCGTTAACCCTGTCATCCCCCATGTTACGGCCCTGTCAACCGGACTCCCTTCACTGCGCTATTGAAAGGCGCATCGGACACTTTGAAACTCCCGCAGACGCCATTATCGGCCGCAGCCTGCATGAGATGGGAACTTCTCGCTTAATAATATACCCTGCCCTGGACGTGGCTCTTTTCTTGGTACGGGACCGTTTTTTTTACTGTTCTTAGTTACCAGGGTTATCAATGTCTTATAATGCCTCAGCTCACTGTTAACCACTGTATTTTTGTTTTTTATTTTTTCTGCATTTTTCCCTTCCTTTTTTATTTTTAAGGATTGTTATCGCTGTTGGGATGCAGTGAGGGGGGAATTCTGCTGAAATACTGTTGTTATGCACTTGGGGGCGGGGGACTCAAACCAATTACTTTTAGCTGCCTTCTCACTCCTGCTTGCAGGAGCTGTCTACAAGAAGGCTGGGTATTTGTTTAATATTTTGCCTGTTGGATCAATTTGATCTAGCTTTATAGGGCTGTGTGTGCCGTCCGCTGTTTTACATCACCTATCTGGAATTTACTGTTTCTGTTTTTGTTCAGATAGTGATTTGTCTGGGGTGCTATCGCTCCGCTGTCGTTGCCTCCCTAACACCCCGCAAAGTGCTCTGACCTTTTCCTAGGGTCGTAGGGCACACTCTACACCTCAGGTAGACTCTCCCTGGCGGGACTGATTTTGGTCTTGTGGGGAGATCTTCTATTAGGTGGCCTTCTCCTGATTCTGTCTCTCCACTCCTATACCTACTGGTCTTTCTCTTTCCTTTACCTATACCAACCCTTGACTTTTCCCCTACCAATCCCCTCTACAGTCTCTCCAATTAGTTGACTCGTGGCGTTTCTCACATCCAGAGGGGCGTGACTTCACTCACTTCTCAATCCCACACACGAGATATGCTAGATTAGACTTTTTGTCACACATCGTGACCTTGCGAGAGTGACGGGAGCTCATATAGGCATCCAGACATTCTCGGACCATGCTCCAGTGTCGCTCTCCATGGATCTGCCGGGTCCCTCCCGGCACTAACCTACGTGGAGACTCAATGCATCCTTCTTGACTGACCCGACTACGCTCCCCTCTATAACTTAATCCCTGACGGAATTCTTTACACTTAATGCCATCCCGGACTCAGACCCGATTGCGGTCTGGGAAGCCCACAAGTGCACCATTAGAGGAGTCTTGATGGGTCTTGGATCCAAGCGTAAAAAGGATAGGGAGGCCTTAATGCTCAAATTGACTGCTCGAATTAACACCCTGGAAGCCCTACACAAGCAATCGCTCTCTATTGATTCAGTTAAACAGTTGCTTGAATTAAGACGAGAATTGCAGTAGCTGCTTGACTTATCGGCCAGACGTTTGTTATTTTTCAAAAAACGACTCTACTACGAATCGGGAGACAAGACCGGCAAATTCTTGGCGAGGGCACTTCGTGAGTGCTCCACCGCCAACAATATTGCTGGCATAAGACGAGATGATGGGAGTTTAGATGTGACGACTGAGGCGATCGTGGATCATTTCCACAATTTCTATACAAAACTCTATAACCTCCCTCCACAACATAAACAACCCTGCATGACAGGTGATAGGCCACAAATTATGAGGGAATACCTGCTCAAGAGTGGCATCCCGATGCTCTCGGCCCCTGATATTGCTACACCGGAGCAACTAATTACAGCGGAGGAGATAGGTGTGGCGATCAGACAGTTGAAGACTAATAAAAGTCTGGGGCAGACCGCCTTACAGATCCCCTTAAAAACGCCTTGAACTCACTGTCTTCACCCAGGCAGGTGACCCCGGATTTCCTCTCGGCCCACATAGGGGTGATACCAAAGCCTGGCAAGGACCCCACTTCGTGCTCGAGCTACCGGCCCATTTCACTCCTCAATCTGGATGTGAAACTGTTTGCCAAAATCATTGCCACTAGGCTTAGCCCACTGCTCCCTGGGCTAATCGGTCTTGAACAAGTGAGCTTCATGCCGAATCGGGAAGCTAAAGATAATGTTACCAAGGCACTGTTGCTTACCCACACGGCGAAGGTGCGGAAGATCGAGGGCCTTCTCCTATCTACGGATGCGGAGAAGGCCTTCAACCGGTTGGCTTGGGACTTCATGACGGCGGTGTGCGACCATGTGGGCTTTGGCCCGCACATGATGACATGGGTTGCCGCGCTCTATCAAAACCCATCGGCCCGGCTTACAGAGTGGTGGAGGCGGGTGGGGGGGAAGTCATGGTGCATTACCTTTGTTTAAAACATTTAAAAATTGCATATACAGCCAAATGGCCTCTTACTATGGCAGGTGCCTGCCTGGCACTGGGACTGTAGCGTATCGGGTACTCTCCGGAGGAGGGATCTCGCCAGGTACACTTGGTGCGGCTGGATGCCAAAAGTTTTGGAGAGGTGCTGATTGGTCTGATGCGGGAAAGAGAGCCAGATTTTTGTGATTTTTAAGTGAGGGTGGTGCACTGTGGTTTTTTTCCTGTTTGCCTCCGTTGCTCTGTGAGCTCCACGGTCGGTGCTGCGGCTCCCGTCGGGATCCAGCTGCGCCCCCAGTGTGGCGGGCGCTTGTCCTGTCCTGCTTTCCTGGCCTGCTTTTGATTGGGGGGTCTCTCCCTGTGGTGGGCGCGTGGCGTCTCCCCGGCACTTTGGGTGGAGTCCTTGTCTTGGTGGTGGAGGGGTTCGGACACGTCCATGATCCAGCTCTCAACAGTTTTCCATTGACACACAGTTGTGGCTTTTCATGGGAAAAAAAAAAAAAAAACCCATCGGCCCGCCTAAAAATCAATGGTAGTCTCTCGGATAAAGTCGATATCGCTAATGGGACAAGGCAGGGCTGCCCATTGTCACCCCTGCTTTTTATCCTAACGCTAGAACCTTTTATTAGGACGATCAAAATGAACACAGCAGTAACTGGCTTCCGTGTAGGAGACGGTGAGTTCAAAATTGTGGCCTACGCTGACGACCTTTTGTTTTTCCTGTCTGATCCCCACATATCACTCCCCAACCTAATGAAGGAATTTGCCCACTATGGGTATTTATCCAACTTAAAAATCAATTACACAAAATCGGAAGCTCTCAACATCTCGCTACCGGAAAGACTGACCAAAACGAACTCGCCCTTTCGTTGGGAAAACGGGGCCCTTAAATATCTGGGGGTGTGGCTGACCCCACATGTCTGAGATGCCTTTGATAGGAACTTCACGCCGCTCCTTAGGAGTTGCGAAGAGGAACTTAAGCACTGGGGCTTGCGACACTTCTCCTGGTTCGGTCGCGCGGCCATAGTCAAAATGGTGATACTACCTAGATTCCTGTACCTGATACGTACTCTTCCGATCGCAATCCCGCGACGCCTCTTCACCTCGCTAAATTCCATTCTACTCCGCTTCCTTTGGAACGGAAAGAAGCCTAGAATCAAATTACTTAGTCTAATGCAACTTAAGGAGCGAGGAGGTCTGGGTTTTCCTGATTTCAAACTGTACTACTAAGCAACCCACTTAGCTAGGATTCTTGACTGGCATTGCCATGGACACGCAAAAGACTGGGTAGTGATAGAAACTGAGCTTAGCCCCGTGGCCCTCCTGTACTTGCCGTGGATCGCGTGGCCCAAGTGTCCAATGCCCCTTCGTAAAAATCCTATCACAGGAACCACCCTGGGAGTTTTTCATTCGCTCTCCATGCTGAAGAAACTCTCCTCCTTTCCTAGCCCACTCGCCCCTCTGGCTGACAACCCTGACTTCTCCCCGGGCGTGCGCTCCTTGACATTCAGATCGTCACCCTCCTGCAACCCACTACTGGCTGGTAACTGTTATAATGGGAACAAACTTAAAGATTGGCCCTCACTCAAATTAGACAACAATCTCCCCAATATGAAACTGTGGTCATATTTTCAGTTGCGCAGTTATCTCAATGGATTCAAGAACTCGCCCGACCTGTTTAGACCACAGACGGTCCTGGAGTCTACCTGCCACGCGCGGGTCCCGGTGGTCAGGACCACCTCGGTGGCATACGCATGGCTGAAATGTTTGGACGGGCGGGTCTGGACAGGCAGAGACGGAGCTGGTCGGAGGATCTTGGCCTAACCATTACAGACAGGCAATGGCAAAATGCCTGCATACTGGCGCACAAGTGCTCCATCAGCACGCAGCTGCAGGAGACGAGCTATAAATTGTTATCCAGATGGTACAACACACCAGCGAGGCTCCATAAATGGAATCCCTCGAAGCCGGACATTTGTTGGAGGTGCCAGTCTGAGGTAGGCTCGTTGTTCCACATTTGGTGGACATGCTCCTCGATTTCCACCTTCTGGACGGAGATTTGTGATACAATCAAAAGGTTTACAGAAACATCCCTGAAATTGTCTGCTGCCTGTTGTCTGCTACACCTGTCCTCCGCCTCACTTTCTCGTTACAAAAATTCCCTAACTAAGCACCTGCTAAATGCGGCTAAGTCTTTGATTCCCCTCCACTGGAACACCACCAGAGTGCCTTCCACTCAGGAATGGCTCCGCAGGGTGGCGGAAGTGTGTGAGATGGAGGACATGTTGGCTCAGGACGGGGGAACAGCTGTGGAATTCCTTGACACCTGGCGACCATGGTTCGCTTTCAGATTTTCGCATGACTATGAGTCTATGATGACCTGATGACACACTAGAGATGCTATTGGGTTTTCTGGTTCCGAGAGCTTATTATGGACACCTACAGCTGTACCGGTTATCGGACGTTCCATACATACACAGTGAATTTCAGTACCTTACCCCTCCTTCCCCACACCCCCTCTCTCTTTCTTGTTATTTTCCACTTCCTTCCTTCCTTCTTCTAATGTCGCGTACACACGATCACTTTTTGTGATGAAAAAAACGTCATTTTATCAGACAAAACAAAACGACGTTTTTCAAACTTCATTTTCAAAAACGACATTGCATACACACCATCGTTTTTCCACAATGCTCTTGCAAAGTGCGGTGACGTAAGACACTTTCGACAGCACTCTGTTCCATTGAAGCTCCCATCTCATAACTTGTTTCTAAGCATGCGCGGGTTTAAAAACGTCGTTTTAAACGACGTTTTGCCCACACACGGTCACTTTTTATGACACAAAAAACGACATTCTGAAAAACGACACAAAAAATTCAAGCATGTTGGAATTTTTTTTTGGTCGTTTTTTTGAAGACATAAAACGACGTTTTGCCCACACACGATCATTTTAAATGACGTTTTTTAAAACGTCGTTTTTTTTCATCACAAAAAGTGATCGTGTGTACGCGGCATAAGACTTTTTTCTTTGAAATCTGTGGGCGCTTTTGGCTCCCTGACCAACCTCAGGAGGCACGCCTGTGAGCTGATACCTCAATGACACGAATATTTAGAGCTATGTCAATGCATGTGATATAACATTTATTCCCATTGTTATGTGGAATCCACAACTGCATATGCACCCTTGTACAGTATGTGACTGTTTCCCTTGTTAGCTTTTGGAGATTTGTATCTGCTTCTGTACCAAGCCTGATTTATACGCAGTTGCATCTGCGGTGGGCCTTCATACATGCATGTCTTGTTTCTTTTGACTTTTAATTAATAAAATCTTTGAATGTGAAAAAAAAAAAAAAAAAATTACTGACCAATGTTCTAGATTTTATTGGTCGTAGTGGTGGCTGAGGTGTAACATTAAAGCGGATGGTTCACTATAAAAAAATATTAAAAGCCAGCAGCAACAAATACTGCAGCTGCTGACTTTTAATATTAGGACACTTACCTGTCCTGGAGTCCAGCGGCGTCCGCAGCAGAGGATGAGCGATCGCTCGTCACCCTGCTGCTCCCCCCTCCATCCACGGTGAGGGAACCAGGAAGTGAAGCGCTGCGGCTTCACTGCCCGGTTCCCTACGGCGCATGCACCAGTCGCGCTGCGCCCGGCGATTGGCTCCCGCTGTGTGCTGGGAGCTGAGAGTTCCCAGCACACAACGGGGGGGCGACGGGATGTCGCCAAAAAACCCGTCTTTTGCCCGAGACTGCGGGCCGGAAGTGGTTGCAGATACCTGTCTTTAGACAGGTATCTGCACCCCCCTGAAAGGTGTCAATTGTGACACCGGAGGGGGGGAGGGTTCCGATCAGCAGATCTTCACTTTAGGGTGGAGATCCGCTTTAAAGTACATATTTTGTATTAATTTTTTTATTAAACTGAGTTTTCTTTTTCCTTCTAAAACTTTTTGAATCAGTGGCCTTCTCTGAACAGTTATTAACTTATTATTATTATTTTGAACTTTACATTGACTAAACCCTCAAAAAGAACTTTTGCTATTTCCTTGGCCTCCCCACCAATCCCTTCTTATTTGTACTGAGTCTGAACCTGAGTGTGCCATATTATCCAAATTTGTTTATACATTAAAGTACACATAACTACTTATTTGAAAGTTAGTTTAATCACAATAATATTGCCAAATCACAGATAATAATATGGTTTTGAGATGGAACTCCATTACTTTTTTTGTAAGTAGGATGCTTTTCCTAGATGAAATATGCCATGGTTGCAATTTGCATTAATACATTTCTTGCAAACTGAAACCTTTAAGAGACTTTCTCTGGATAAAACTGCTCCCCAAAGAACCTGTATAACATTAAACCTAATACTATAAATATATTATGATTTAAGCCCAAGTATGCAATGATTTGTTGCAAGTACTGTAATAGGGGCAAGAAGACATAAGGGAACCGGAAGAGGTCAGTAGCACTGAGTGGCAAAAAGAACAAAGTGCTGAAAATATATTTTTTTTGTGAAAAAAATGGCAATGGTTTATATATAAACAGTGCTTTACAAATGAAATGTCACCCAGTGAGGGATGAGATTTATTTTAAGACAATATTAGAAAGTGTGACATTTATAAACTAAGACAATATATTTGCTTCAATATGGCAATATCTTTCTAGAGCACTAAAAAGATTGGTCTATTTTTGTTACAACATTTCATATTATACAAAAGTTTTATTTTAAAAATAAAAGTGAACTGCGTTTTGCAGTGATATGCCATTTTCTCACGTTTTTCTCTAAATATATGCCAGGTTAAAGATATTACTTATTATTATTGTTACTATACAGGATGTATATAGCACTAACTGTTTGCGCAGAGCTTTACAACATGGGGCAGACAGTATAGGGCAGTATAGGGCGGTTAGTGGTAGGCCCCTTTAGGTCTTTAGGTCTAGGGTACCCCCTTAACCTCCTAATAAATGTTTAACCCCTTGATCGCGCCCCAGTTGCCAGTGTCACTAAGCAATATTTTTTCTGATCGCCGTATGGGTGTCGAGGGTGACGCTAGTTAGCCTGTTAGTTATTTAGGTTCACCGTCAGGTTTGTATAGTGTCAGGTACCCCCATATACTACCGGATAAAGCTTTTAACCCCCTGATTTCCTCTAGTTAACCCTTTGAGCTCCTGTCACCAGTGATCACCGTATAAGTGTTAAGGGTGAAGCTGGTTAGTTAGTTTGTTTTTTATAGTGTCAGGGCACCCACCATTTACTACCAATAAAGGTTTAACTCCCTGATTTGCCGGCAGATGATATCAGTTTTTAGGGTCAGTTAGAGTCTGCTTCGCCCCAGGCAGCGTCAGATTATTGGCAGTAGCGCTAACACCCACCCACGCAGCATACAACTCCCTTAGTAGTATAGTGTCTGAACGGAACTATATCTGATCTGATCAGATCTATACTAGCATCCCCAGCAGTTTAGGGTTCCCAAAAATGCACTGTTAGTGGGATCAGCCCAGATACCTGCTAGCACAGGCGTTTTGCCCCTCTGCCCAGCACAGCCCAGCACAGCCCAGCCCACCCAAGTGGTGTGGTCAGATGCTTTGAGGGCTAGGGTCTAATGGACCCCAATTTTTTGATAGTTACATTCCCTGCGATAACAATAAAAATTATAAAAAAAATTAAAGAAACAGTTTAAAAAAAGTTAAAAAAAATGGAAAATAATAATAATAAAAAAAACACCCTGTCCCCACCTACTCTCATGCAAATGTGAACGCATGGCATCATATGTAAACAGCAATTGTACCATGCATGTGAGGTATCAACGCAAAGGTTCCGAAACTGTAAAAGGCAATGAGGAGTGAAATCAAACATTTACACCATTTGAAAGCATGAAGGCTATGCTTGGTTTTCGAGGTCCTGTACACGGCTAGGTTCTCAAAAAGTCTCACTCGTGTAGTATCCCTGTACTCAGGAGAAGAAACAGAATATATTTTGGGGTGTAATTTCACATATACCCATGGCATGTTTGAGCAATATATACTTTAGTGACAACTTTGCGCAAAAAAATAAAAAATTTGTAGTTTTCCCACAACTTGTGGCAAAATATAAAATATTTCATGGACTCAACATGCCTCTCAGCAAATAGTTTGGGGTGTCTACTTTCCAAAACGGGGTCATTTGGGGGGGGGGGGGGGGTTTATGCTATGTGGGTGTTTTATGGCCTTAGAAATCCTGAAGGCGGTGCTTCCTTTTCGGGGTCCCATACGCGGCTAGGCTCCCAAAAAGTCTCATACATGTGGTATTACCATACTCAGGAGAAGCAGCAGAATGTATTTTGGGGTATAATTCCACATATAACCATGGCATGTGTGAGCAATATATTATTTTTAATTTTTATGTAATTTTTCAGTCAAAAAATGTAATATTCAATGGGCTCAACATGCCTCTCAGCAATTACCTTGGGGTGTCTACTTTCAAAAATGGGGTCATTCATTTGGGGGCAGTTTGTACTGCTCTGTCATTTTAGCACCTCAAGAAATGAGATAGCCAGTCATAAACTAAGAGCTGCGTAAATTCCAGAAAATGTACCCTAGTTTGTAGACGATATAACTTTTGCGCAAACCAATAAATATACGCTTATTAATTAATTTATTTTTTTACCAAAGACATGTAGCTGAATACATTTTGCCCTAAATATCTGAAAAACAATTGAGTTTGTTCGATTTTTCTTATAACAAAACTTAGAAAATATCATTTTTTTTAATCGTTTTTTTTTTTCCATATCGCAAAATTTTTTAATTGCAGAGGCAATCAAATACCATAAAAAGAAAGCTCTATTTGTGGGGAGGGGGGGGGACAAAAATGTTGTTTGGGTACAACATTGCATGACCGCACAATTACCAGTTAAAGCAGCGCAGTGCCAAATTGTAAAAAGCCCTCTGGTCTTTAGGCAGCCAAATGGTCCGGGGCTGAAGTAGTTAAAGATTTTACATCAGTTTTATCATTTGGTAAAAATTGGTTGTAGTGGTGGCTGAGGTATAACATTAAAGTACACATTTTGTATTATTTTTTTTATTAAACTGCATACTTACTGCACTTGAATGTCGCTGTTCTCTGTTCCCTTATATATTTTAGAGTTTTCTTTTTCCTTCTAAAACTTTTTGAATCAGTGGCCTTCTCTGAACAGTTATTAACTTATTATTATTATTTTGAACTTTACATGGACTAAACACTCAAAAAGAACTTTTGCTATTTCCTTGGCCTCCCCACCAATACCTTCTTATTTGTACTGAGTCTGATCCTGAGTGTGCCATATTATCCAAATTTGTTTATACATTAAAGTACACATAGCTACTTATTTGAAAGTTAGTTTATTCACAATAATATTGCCAAATCACAGATAATAATATGGTTATGAGATGGAATTCCATTACTTTTTTTGTAAGTAGGATGCTTTCCCTAGATGAAATATGCCATGGTTGCAATTTGCAATAATACATTTCTTGCAAACTGAAACCTTTGGGAGACTTTCTCTGGATACAACTGCTCCCCAAAGAACCTGTATAACATTAAACCTAATACTAAAAATATATTATGATTTAAGCCCAAGTATGCAATGATTTGTTGCAAGTACTGTAACAGGGGCAAGAAGACATAAGGGAACCGGAAGAGGTCAGTAGCACTAAGTGGCAAAAAAGAACAAAGTGCTGAAAATATATTTTTTTGTGAAAAAAATGGCAATGGTTTATATATAAACAGTGCTTTTATAAATGAAATGTCACCCAGTGAGGGATGAGATTTATTTTAAGACAATATTAGAAAGTGTGACATTTATAAACTAAGACAAATTCAATATATTTGCTTCAATATGGCAATATCTTTCTAGAGCACTAAAAAGATTGGTCTATTTTTGATACAAAATTTCATATTATACAAAAGTTTTATTTTAAAAATAAAGGTGAACTGCGTTTTGCAGTGATATGCCATTTTCTCATGTTTTTCTCTAAATATATGGACATGGTTTTCGTGTTAAAGTGGGATAGCATCAGCCTGGTTAAAGATATTACTTATTATTATTATTACTTTACAGGATTTATATAGCACTAACTGTTTGCGCAGAGCTTTACAACATGGGGCAGACAGATTAGTTACAATATAAATCAATACATAAGGAATCAGATGGCCCTGCTCGATAGAGCTTACAATCTAGAAGGGAAGGTCAAGTGATGAAGAAATTGCTTCAGAAACAGGAATACTTTAAAGTGATAAAAAGCTCAAGATATTTGGAGATATAAGTACTGAGTAGTCATTTAATAGCCTTCCTCAATTTTCTATCTCAATGCCATTTTAAAGGTAATAATAAAGCTTTTCGGGGCGTGGCCTGGCTGGACATGGAGACGGTTGCTTAGACCGAGAGCTCCTACAGACAGAGGTCTATTATTTGCTTTTTTGGGGAACTACAGAGCCCACCGACCATGGGCAAGTCTAATCGGAGTGCCTCAGCTTCCCGGGCACCGAAGGAAAGCGGAACACAGCCCAACCGCAACATCCCCGAGCTATTTCGGTCCCTCCGCTCTGACAATCACGAGGCCTCGCAGGCGGAGGGGCCTACTTCCCCGAGCGCGGCTTCGGACTCTCCATCGGAAGACAGGGGGATGCTAACCGGCCAATCCAGCCGCTCGGTGAGCCTATCCGACCTTAACAGGGTGGCGTCGGACATTACTAGTACCTTGTCGGCGGCTATCCTGGACCTGAAATCTGAGTTCCGAGCGGTAGCGTCCCGCCTGGACGACGTAGAGCAAACGGCGCAACTACACTCGGCAGCCATCAGACAGGTACAACAGGCTCATGATGCCCAGCTCTCATATTTGTTTGACCTCCACCGCCACGTCGAGGACCTCGACAACAGAGGCCGCAGGCATAACGTCAGGGTGAGGGGGGTCCCAGAGGCGATCGAGCAGGGTGAGCTACCACAAGCGATATATGCAATCTTTAATGATCTACTGGGCCGCCCTATGGATTCTCCTGTTGAGACGGAGCGCTTACACCGTGCCCTCAGACCCCCCCCTCGTGAAGGTGAACCGCCGAGAGATGTTATTTGCTGCATCGTTAACTTCCCGCTGAAAGAAGAGATTATGAGGAAGGCGAGGGAGAGAGGCCGAATATTGCATAATGGGAACGAGGTGAAATTGTTCCAGGACCTATCCCAAATAACACTACAGAACAGGAAAGCCTTGAGACCACTGCTGGATGCCCTGCGAAGCCGCAACATAATGTACCGCTGGAAATTCCCATTCTGCCTATCCGCATCGGCGAGGGGGCGCTCAGCCCTCCTTCGCTCACCGGACGAATTGCAGCACTTCTGCGAGCAGCTGGATATCCCTATGGTGGAGCTCCCGGATTGGTGCTCTTTCCACTTCCCTACGGAGCCTTGGCACCAAGTATCGCACCACCCCTCCCCGAAGGCTCAGAGACAGAGATCCCGCCGTCGGAGATCGGAGCCCTCCACCTCTGGAGTCCAAGCACTTCGCCGAGAGCAAGACCGCCGCAGCCCGGACCCACTTGCCACACCGCGGAGAGACCGTCAGGACCCCTGAGCTCTCATCCTCAGTCTCCTGTCACCGTAAGTGCCTGTGATGCTAGTTCTGCGAGCTCCCCACCCAGCTGATTGTTTTCAGAAGGTACCCGATGCAGGAATCTGTTCTGAACTGGCAGGTCTGCTGGGTCCTCTAGTTCCATGACATTTACTTACTGCCAAGCCTGCTCAGACATGTGAAATCGGGACTCCATACCACGACCCTGAGTGGAGCTTTGCCCCCCATATGCTCTCAGCCTTGCCCTATTCCCCAGCAGTCATGCTTTTCCGACCATTTTATTGTTTGTGAGGCTCCCAGAATGGATTTCATTTACCACCCCTCCCCCTCTGACCTGTTATGTATGCCCAACCTCCCGGACTAGAAATGGTGCTCATCCTTACTCGGCTATGGAAAGTGATTCGAAGACGAACGGTCCACATCCCCCCCATGTGTTTTAACCTTTATATGTTTTCCCCCTTTATTTTTTTTTCTCTCTCCCCTCCGCTAGATCCCCCCCTTGCTCCCAGTGGCCTCACGCAGTGACTCCTACGCTGATCTTGGGACTCCAAATGCCACACACACACACGGTATGCTCTGGGAAGCTGCCCTCCCCTCTGGGTGCTAATTGTGTGGGGGTTTTTTTTTTTTTTTTTTTATTATTTATTTGCTTATTTTCTTTTTATTTTTTTGATTGCCTGCATATACCGTGTTGGTTATGATGTATCCCCTCTCCCCCTTCCACTTCTCTCCCCTCCCCTCCCCAGCCTCTCCTCCTCTCTCTTCCCCCCTGCATCTCCCCCTCCCATCCCCCTGGCCTCTCCTCCTCCCTTCTCCCATCTCCCCCTCTTACCCCCTCCCTCTTCCTCTCCCTTCTCCCCTCTTCCATTCCCTTCACCCCCCCCTCCTCCCTTCCCCCCCCCTCCCCTTCCTCCCTCCATCCCTCCCTTCCCTCCATCCCTCCCTTTCTTCCATCCCTCCTTTCCCTCCCCCCTTCTCTCCCCACCCCGTTCCTTCCTTCCCCCCTCCCCCACTTCCCTTCCCTCTCCATCCCTGCCTCTCATCCTCCCCTTTCCCTTCCCCTTCCCCTCCCCTCTTACCCCGTATTCCCGTGCCCATCACATCCCCTCTTATGGTCAGTCTCTCCCATATTCCCATGACTTGGGGTATATACTTATTTGTTTGTGTTCCTACTTGTGTTTGAATGTTTTATAGCTGGGCCCCTCTTATCCCTCATTGGCTTTGTAATTAGTGCTGGGCAGTCTGGGGGTGACTTCCCAGTCGGGGTGGGGGGGACACTGGACACCCCCTTCCCTCCTGGGATCCCCGACATGGACCCTCTATACGTGAGGCGACCTGCTGATAGCTAAAGCTGCATTCTATACGCTATCGGATGTGAGTCCCATGCCGAACCTTACTTACTATACTCATTCTTGGATGACTCAAGGGAGCTCTCTATCTATCCCTTATCCTTATTTCATTTTATATATATATAATTTTATATTTTTATATATTTTTCTTGTCTGTGGGTGGAGGCGGACTCCCATTGGGGGAGGGGAGGACTTAGTTGTCCCCTTGCCACATGGGACCACAGCCGCGAACCCCCTACGTGCTGGGGGGGGGGGGGGAATTTTGTTTGATTTAACTGAGAGGTTTCTTCCCTACCTGATGGGCCGGGCGATGTACCCAGATCTTATGCTTGAACCTCCAAGGTTCGGGTGCAACTCTGTCCGATTAGCTACATTTGACCTGAACCGTGACCTACGTCCTTGTTATGATGAGTTAGTCCGAGCTAGGCTAGGCCGAGCATGTTAATGTTAGTTTTTGTTTATGTTTATGTTTGGGTTCAGATTTGTTAATATTTGTTTTTGCCTGTTTGATTCACTTTGCGTATTCCATTAATTTTACATGTATAGTCTTATGGGGAATGCCCACTTCGATTTATAGACTCAGGTTTGTTAGGCACTTGCGGGTGAGCTCTGGTGAAGTTTTAGTTCTGATGTATAGAATGGTATTATTGCTCAGGATTTAGGGAGGATTTGTTCTCCTCGATCCCTGGGGTGGGGGACTGCTCGTTCACTATCTGCCCTCTAGCCCTGATCGCAGTGTCCCACCGCCTTATTTTTTGCCCTTTTTCCCCCCTCTTTTCTTATTTTGAGTTCCCCTCTGCAACACCATGAGCTGACTCCTCTGTCCTGTGGGACACATGTTCCCAGCCAGACTTACTGTCCCGCCACAGCAGTGCTCTGAAGAGTCTGCTGACATTCCGGCCCGCTAGTTTCCAGGTGGATTAGTTTCTCTATCCCCACCTCTGGTACCCTTCTTTCTCTGTTTTATAAGACATTTCTTGGCTCTCTTCTTTTCCCTCTCGCCCCCACCCCTCTAAAACCCCCCCCTTTTTTTCTTTTCCTTTTTTTTTTTTTTTTCTTTTTTTTTTTCTTTTTTTTCTTTTTCTATATTTTTCTTTATTCGTCTTCCCCGGGCTCATCCTCCCCACTTGGGTTCTGCTCCTCCCCGCCTCCTGTAAGCCACGTCTCTGACCCCGAGTCCTTTTACTGTCACGAGTAGCCTCCCCGGGCCGCATCCGGGAGCATGGTGGACTCAGGACGGCATACCACTACAATGGATAAGCTGAATCCCCTCTCACTTAAATGCCTCTCACTAAATGTGAAGGGCCTAAATACCCCTGAAAAACGATCCCAGGTTTTGGCCGCCCTCACGAAACACAAGGCACATTTTTTGATGCTTCAGGAGACTCACTTTAGGTCGGATTCCGTCCCTAAGCTGATGAATCATGTCTACAAACAGGCAATTCACTCTACAAACCCGGTCTCCAAGACCAAAGGGGTATCTATCCTCATTTCTAGACATGCCGATTTTACTCTTACGGAGTCGCTGGTTGACCCAGACGGCAGATATGTTTTCCTTAAAGGCACGTTCGCCTCTAAACCAATCACTCTGGCCAACATCTACAGCCCAAATGAACACCAAGTCACATTCTTTAGGAAAATAGGCGACCTCCTGGCCACATTTCAAGAAGGGCTGCTACTCTTAGGTGGGGATTTTAATGTCCCAATGAACCCCTCCTTGGATTCCTCAACAGGCTCCTCCACCCTCCCTTATAGAGCTCTCCGACAGATCAAACTGCAATTACAGTCCTTAACATTACATGACACCTGGCGTACCCTGTTCCCTAATGTCAAAGACTACACATTTCTTCTCCCCCCCCCACCAGAAATATTCAAGAATCGATTATTTTTTTTTGTCCCAATCGGACCTGTCATTCTTGTCCCACGCCACGATCGAACCAATGTTCTTATCCGATCACCATCCTGTGACGGTAACGCTTTCTTTTCCTGAAGTGAACGCTGCCACTAAGACATGGCGCTTGAACCCCACTTTACTTAAAGACCCAGAGATGATGTCTCAGATCAAGGCCCACATCCAGACGTATTTCCTAGAAAACTCCACCCCGGAAATCACGCCTGTAACTTTATGGGAGGCGCACAAATGCGTCCTGAGAGGAAAATTCATTGCCCTTTCCACGGCCGCCAAAAAGCAACAGCAGGAAACCATTCGGTCTCTCATGAGGACCATTAATAGGCTTGAAATTACGCACAAGCAATCAACTTCACAAGCGGTGTTGCAAGACCTGCTTGATGCTAGATCTGCGCTCCTGGAGGAACTGGGGAAGAAAACAAGGAGGAGATACATCCTCCAGCAAAAAGTGTTCTACGAACATGGTAATAAAAGCGGCAGAATGTTAGCTCGCACGGTTCAGAAAGCCCGTCTTTCCTCTAGGATCCACCAAATTCGAGATAAGCATGGTACACTACTTTCCAAAAATGAGGACATAGCAGGCCACTTTGAGAGTTTTTACTCAAAGCTTTACAACTTGCCCCAACCAGACCCAGAGACTACCAAAGCGTCTGAGCGAGCCTCCCGAATACGGGAGTTCCTAGCGGAGTATTGTCCCAAGCCCATCACCTCCCAACAGGCCGAGGCCTTAGAATCTCCTCTCTCTATGGAGGAACTAGCAGCAGCTGTGAAACAAATGAAGGTTGGTAAAAGTCCTGGCCCAGATGGCCTTCCGCTCATTTATTACAAATCCTTCCAGGATGTCCTGAGTCGCGAAATGCTTAAAACCTTTAACTCCCTGGCAGATGCACAATCTCACCCAGGTAGGCTCCTGGAAGCCCACATAACAGTCTTGCCTAAGGAGGGTAAGGACCCTCTATTAGCTTCAAACTATAGACCCATATCCCTGCTTAACGTGGATATTAAACTATTTGCAAAAATGCTGGCCAATCGTCTTCTTCCCATGATTCCTGGACTGGTGTCTCTAGACCAAGTGGGGTTTGTTCCTGGCAGGGAGGCAAGGGATAACTCCATAAGGGCCCTTAACCTACAGCACTGGATGCAGACCTCGGGTTCCAAGGGATTCTTCCTATCCCTCGACGCTGAGAAGGCGTTTGACAGGGTAGCATGGGACTACATGCGGGAAGTCTTGAAGGGAATCGGTCTTTACCTCGCATGGCCACTTACATAAATGCTCTCTATTCCAACCCTTCAGCTAGGGTGAGGGCCAACGGCTTCCTGTCAAACGTCTTCTCGATCAGCAACGGTACGCGTCAGGGTTGCCCGTTATCGCCCCTGATCTTTGTCTTGTCTCTGGAGCCCCTGCTAAATAGGCTTCGCAGCAATGTTGATATTAAAGGAATCACCATCGCAGGTAGGGAATTTAAAGTAGCCGCTTTTGCGGACGACATTCTGCTTTCCCTGCAGGTCCCCAGAATCTCTCTACCCAACCTACTAAAGGACATAGGTCAATTTGGTGAGATTTCGAATCTTAAAATTAATTATTCCAAATCGAATGCCCTAAATGTATCTCTTTCGCCCGAAGAAGTCACTCACTGCCAGGAATCCTTCCCGTTTCAGTGGAAGGCAGTAGCAATCACCTATCTGGGTGTCCAGATTGCGAGGAACATGGATGAATTGTATAATTTAAACTTTTTGAAGACCCTCGCTAAAATCCAAACCGATCTGAGAGACTGGGCGCCCCAAAACATCTCTTGGTTTGGCGGGCTGCCTTGGTCAAGATGATAGTCCTTCCCCGCCTACTTTATCTACTACAATCAATCCCGATACGGCTGCCACCCTCCTTCTTTGCGACCTACAGGAAAGCCTGTACGCTTTTTTGTGGAAGAACCAACCACCCCGCATAAAATACTCTCGCCTTACACTTCCTAAGGCGAGGGGCGGAATTGGTCTACCAGACCTACACAAGTATTACCTGGCATGCCACCTGACCAGGATCGTGGACTGGAAGATCCATTATCTGGAAAAAGCTTGGGTGTTCCTGGAAAGGCACTTTGTACACACCCCTACGCACATACTACCTTGGCTTCCCACTGACCGGTGGCCCCAAGGACTCAAAACCCACCCTTTAATATTCCCCTCCTTAGCAGCCTTTAATAAGGCAATAACCCACCACAGGCTTTCATCTCACCTGGGCCCAATGACGCCATTGCGGGGAAACCCTGACTTCCCCCGGGAGAACCCTCATTTTTACGGGATGAATGGCCACATGCGGATATCCTTGCTCACCATCTATTCCTGAGGGGAACTCCTCGGTCTTATGAAGAGCTAGTGGCCAATTCACATACGCGGGCGTTTCCCATTCTGGCCCTACAGACAGATGAGACATTACCTATCTACCAAAGCTTTGAATGAGACTTGGACTAGACATCTCACCCCCCTCGAATCCCTGTGCTCACGCTCCTCCCCCACAAAGACATGTGATCTCCTCCATATACTCCTACATACAGGATGTCGAGCCTACCCTGGCTACCAAACACTTACACGACTCCTGGGAAAGGGATTTGGGAATAACGCTTTCCTGTGAGGACTGGGAGAACATCTACACAATAGCGCATAAAGGATCTCTGAATGCAGCGATCCAAGAAAATGGATACAAAATTATAACCAAGTGGTATAGAACCCCGACACGTTTACACAAATTCTCCCCATCCATTCCCAACACGTGTTGGAGGTGCAATGCGGGTGTGGATCGATGATTCACATATGGTGGGAGTGTAGTTCCATCCAGCCTTTTTGGGCGGAGGTACACTCTATCATCAAAAAGGTCACTACTTATGAACTCGACTATGGCCCTGCC
This sequence comes from Rana kukunoris, assembly GCA_029574335.1. NCBI lineage: Eukaryota > Metazoa > Chordata > Amphibia > Anura > Ranidae > Rana > Rana kukunoris. Next base: position 29,089 of record JAJQKJ010000073.1, on the reverse strand, counting down.
CAGTTCCTCCTTCATCACTCATCCCTCCCCAAACATGACTACCACAAATCACTAGCCATGCATATGGTAAATGCAGCAAGACTGTGTGTTCCTTTTCATTTGGCGCTCAACGAATGCTCCCACCATTAGAGAATGGCTTGCCAGGATAACCAAAATAGCTGAACTGGAGGAATTGATTCATACGTCACAGGAGCGCTTACATAAGTTCTACCTAACCTGGGCCTGCTGGACCGACTTTAGGTACTCTGATGGTTACAAAGCATACTTCCCCCCATGAATCGGATCTGCTGTGAGCCTTGTGAAGCTATCGTGCCCCCCCCTGGTGGGTTCACCTCCCCTACATCTCTCCAAACTACAGATTGAAGTGGAGGCGTGTTGGAGGAGTAGAGCCCAATGGACCCCTCCTTCCCCTCCCCATTTCCCCCACCCCCCCCCCTTTTTTTTTTTTTATTGTTATTATTCTTTCGCTTCTCCCTTTACTCCTCATCTCTTGGGCTTTCCTCTTTTCTTCTTTCCCTGGCCCCTGATTATCACTGATCCCCTGTTTTTTTTTTCTTGGACGCCCATTTTAGAGGGCACTATGTCAACACTTGGTAATGAGGGTGTCACAATACACCAAGAATACTCTTTGCCTGTAATGTGTATGTTTCTACAAACGCATGTATCGTTATTGATGTATTTTTCTTTTTGTTATGCTTTAATAAAATTCTTTGTGGAAAAAAAAAAAAAAATAATAAAGCTTTTCAATGTTGGAAAAAAAAAATAAGTGAGACTTTCTTTATTCATTATTTCAGTCCATGTAGAAGACTAATGACAGAGGACATAAACACTGCCTCTTTTTTTTGTTTTGTTTTTGGTCACCTGCAAAGTAAAGGCATAAATGGATCAAAATACTGAACTGGCAGAATTTCAATCAATGCATGGGTACCCTGGTTGTTCAGAACTTGATCTATCGATTGACAGTCTGTACAGTCACACTGTTGTTTATTTTTTCCTGAATGATCAGTGTCACTGGCTATAGCCGGCAACACTGATCCTTGTGTTCAAATGATGGGGAAGGCCCCTCGCCATTAGAACACAATAGCACAGCAGTAGTGATTCCCCCTTCCACCTAAAATGTGTGGATGGGGGAATCTGCAATTTTTTTTTGTTCAAAATCACTTAATTCCTCCATCAATACAATCAGTGTTTATAGGGGAAATGCCCCCCTGCAGTGTTATTGTTTCCTGCAGGGGGGGGGGGGTTTACAGGGAACCTTACTGGCCAGCAGAACAGTTATAGCCACTGGCAATTATCGCACATAGAAAACTCAGACAGGCTGGTTGTACCCAAGTCAATTGATGGATCAACTTGGGTACAATCAACCTGCCCTTGAATCTCAGCCAGTCCTTGTTAAACCAGCAGATTTGTTTTAATATTCCTGTTCATGTGACAACAAGTATTACAGACATTTCTTAACAATCAGTCGTGTTACATTGAATATGGTAAACACTGTGGGCCAGATTCAGGTACATCTGCGCATTATTGGACCGGCGTAGTGCACCGCCTTTAAGTTAGACTTGCGCAATGTAGCCGCGCAATCACCCTATTCTCGTCGCTTTTACGCAGAAATTTGCGCATGCGTAACGTTATTTCAGAGGCGTAAGGCGGAGTAATACAAATTGGGAAGGACGTGGGTGTGTTACATTGAAATGACCGTGACCCCATGCAAATGAAGGGCCGGCCGGCTCGCGCATGTGCGCTTGAAGGAGACCATGGTTAGCACCTCTGTGCGCATGCTCACAACTCGTGAACGGCGCAATCAGTGAAATTGGAAGTTGAAATTAGAGAACTACGCAGACAGCATAAATAGACAGACACAAACGCACTTCCTTTGCAAAAGTACATCTATTTGTATCCCTCCCTATACAGCAAGGTGCTTTTGTTCTGTTGTTTGTTAGCGTTTATTTGTTTGTTTGTGACGTGTCTTTGAGATATTTGGGGACTGTTTTGCAGAGTGATTTTTGTCTTTTATGTGTTTTCTTTGTTGTTTTTTTTGTAAAATTATATTTTTGCTGGGCTTATTTTTTTTTGCTGGTCATTTTTTTTTTGGTTAGGTTTGTGTATGATTTGGGAATGTGGGGGTGACATTCCTGCCGGAAATGGGGTGTCACCCTCATTTGTGGTGGCTTGTGCCAATCCAATGTGATGAGGATGTGGGGTGTGTGTGCTAGGGACCACAGTGGTGTGCATGCATGCCTTCTCATTGTGCCATGATAAATGTGTGTGTTTAACGTGCAAAGATGCATAATGTGAGCTGGCATGAGATGGGGTCATGAGATGGGGTCCCAGTGCATATGAAGAGTCACCTTGAAAGGAAAAGACAGGAGGATGTTAGTAGTGCATGTGTCCCTTGTGATGTGTGCATCATGGGGGGGGGGGGCAGTCATGCCTGCCACCCATGTTACTCACTAACCAGCCAGCTGTCCCCATACATGTTCTGTTCGAAATCTGTGGGGATGGGGCTCTGATTGTATATGTAGCTGTCATGGGTGTCATGGGTAGTGTCATGTGTTGGGCTGGTGATGTCCACCTGCAAGCTTGTGGTTAATTCCATGATGGCATGAGGGGTGAATCTGAAGATGCGAGACACCTCAGAATCACTCATGCCATAGATGTCTATGCGTGTGCAGTATATCCTCTCCCGTGAAGAGTGAAGATTGAGGGGCTTGTATCAGATAAGAATATTGTATTAGATTAGATTAAATTGTAAAGTTTATATAAGCAAATAAAAAGTTAAAACAAACAAAAAAAAAAATCCTGTGCCCTCCTCAGTGCCCTCCTCAGTGCCCTCCTCCTTCTTTGCTCATCTAAAGTCAGTAGTATAGCTATGAGCATGGATGCCACTGGCATGTTGGCATACAGATTGTTGTGAAACACGTGTGACTGCTCAGCTCCTCACTAACAGTGTTGCTTTCTCTGACATGTAGACGATTTTTATAATTTTAGACCAGCTTTTATATTGTCTAATTTTAGACAGGACATTTTGCTGTTGTGCACACTGCGTAGCCTGCGCTGCCCCAATGTTCTTTTGTGGATCCCCGTAAGCCCTTCATTAGCATATTTGACTAGCAAATCAATGGTCTGTCTAGCGCAGTTTTGCGCGGACGGATGCGCCTGTCTAACGAAATTACGCTGGACAAAAAAAAGTAGATTTCTTATCTCGTTCTGGGGATGCCGTGCATTGAAACGCACGCACACATTTAGACTTACGCCGCGCATCTCCTGTTACGCAGGCATAATCGCTCTGTGAATTTGGCCCAAAGTGTCTCCACTGAAGCTTTATCACCAGTCCATATTCCTAACAACTCTAAATTTTCAAAATCCAATTGTCATTGGGACAGAAAGTGAGGTGAAATCTTCTAAACAGAGGCACAGACAGCAAATGTTACAGGAGTGATAACTCTTCCCTATGCTATCCAAAAGCTTAAAAATAGATTTTAATGGCTGGCGCTACACTTATAAAATGTACCTGTTATGACTTACAATGAGTACAAGTTTTTATATTGCACTGAATACCCTAAGCCATTCTTTGGTTTAATAGTCAACATATTACCATTCTAGAGTGAAAGGGAAAAAATAAAAAGGTTGAGTTGGGCAGAGTGATTAACTTATTTCCAAAATGAACCTTTTCACATTATAAGCAGCAAGATACATTGGGCCAGATTCAGGTACATCTGCGCATTATTGGACCGGCGTAGCGCACCGTCTTTACGTTAGACTTGCGCAGGAAATTGCGCATGCGAAACGTTTATTTCAGAGGCGTAAGGCGGAGTATTTACAAATTGGGAAGGACGTGGGCGTGTTACATTGAAATGAGCCGTGACCCCATGCAAATGAAGCGCCGGCCGGCTCGCGCATGCGCGCTTGAAGCAGACCATGGTCAGCACCGCTGTGCGCATGCTCACAACTCGGGAACGGCGCAATCAGTGAAATTGGAAGTGACTAGGCAACTAGTGAACTACGCAGACAGCATAAATAGACAGACACAAATGCACTTCCTTTGCAAAAGTACATCCCTTTGTATCCCTCCCTATACAGCAAGGTGCTTTTGTTTATTAGCGTTTGTTTGTTTGTTTGTGATGTGTCTTTGAGATATTTGGGGACTGTTTTGCAGAGTGATTTTTGTCTTTTATGTGTTTTCTTTGTTGTTATTTTGTTTAAATTATATTTTTGCTGGGCATTTTTTATTTTTGCTCGTCATTTATTTTATTTTTTTGGTTCTGTTTGTGTATGATTTTGGAATGTGGGGGTGATATTCCTGCGGGAAAAGGGGTGTCACCCTCATTTGTGGTGGAGAAGTGAAACCCAGGTGCGTGTGAATGGTGTATGAATGTACAGTGACATAATTGGAGCCGTGGCATGGCGTTGCTGCTCACAAGTCCTGCATGGTGGGCTTGTGCCCCAATCCAATGTGATGACGATGTGATGTGTCTGTGCTAGGGACCACAGTGGTATGCATGCATGCATTCTCATTGTGCCATGATTAATGTGTGTGTTTAACGTGCAAAGATGCCTAATGTGAGCTGGCATGAGATGGGGTCATGAGATGGGGTCCCAGTGCATATGCAGAGTCACCTTGAAGGGAAAAGACAGGAGGATGTTAGTAGTGCATGTGTCCCTTGTGATGTGTGCATCATGGGGGGGGACAGTCATGTCTGCCACCCATGTCACTCACCAACCAGCCAGCTGTCCCCATACATGTTCTGTTCGAAATCTGTGGGGATGGGGCTATGATTGTATATGTAGCTGTCATGGGTGTCATGGGTAGTGCCATGTGTTGGGCTGCTGATGTCCTCCTGCAAGGTTGTGGTTAATTCCATGATGGCATGAGGGGTGAATCTGCGAGACACCTCAGAATCACTCATGCCATAGATGTCTATGCATGTGTGATATATCAAGTGAAGCGTGAGGGGCTTGTATCAGATAAGAATATTGTATTAGTTTAGATTAAATTGTAAAGTTTATATAAGCAACTAAAAAAAAAAAAACATCTCCGTGCCCTCCTTAGTGCCCTCCTCAGTGCCCTCCTCAGTGCCCTCCTCCTTCTTTGCTCATCTAAGGTCAGTAGTATAGCTATGAGCATGGATGCCACTGGCATGTTGGCATACAGTTTGTTGGGCAACACATGTGACTGCTGAGCTCCTCGCTAACAGTGTTGCTTTATCTGACATGTAGACGTTTTTTTCTCTTTTTAGACCAGCTTTTATATGGTCTAATTTTAGACAGGACATTTTGCTGTTGCGCACACTGCGTAGCCTGCGCTGCCCCAACCTTCTTTTGTTTATCCCCGTAAGTCCCTCATTAGCATATTTGACTAGCAAATCAATGGTCTGTCTAGCGCAGTTTTGCACGGACTGATGCGCCTGTCTAACTAAATTACGCTGGACAAAAAAAAGTAGATTTCTTGCGTATCTCGTTTTGGGGATGCCGTGCATCGAAACGCACGCGCACATTTAGACTTACGCACGCGCATCTCCTGTTGCGCAGGCGTAATCGCTCTGTGAATCTGGCCCATTGTATTGATGTTTCTAAGGTGAGTTTTATATTGGGGGACATGGAACAGGAAATAAATGGCAGAAAGCATTAGAAATTTTGTAACAGGTATATTATGAAAATGGTTGGACCGTTTGTATAATCTAACTGAGGTTGTTGAGTGGTCGAATGTAACCCTTATGAAAAAGCAATTTTTCTATACTGAAGTGTTGGAGTATGAAATGTACAGTATATTACCATTACATCTATAGTTTTGACCCAATTATGTTTTAAAAATACTTTGTATTATATTTTAAGGGAAATTATAAGAACTTTTTGTCTGTCACCTTCAAATTAACAATATATAATAATGTTAAAATGCAGATCATGCGTAAAAACACATAAAAATGTATATAAAAAATATTCCACATCAAAGTAAAAGTGCAAAAAACTTCATAAGTGCATTACTTTTAACCTTAACTGGTGGAGGTCCTGTATTCAGGAATTTGTCTAGTACAGCAGTCTCGCACGAATTGCAGCTGAGCATGAGTTCACAATGTTTTATTAATTATAAACATGAGTGTTTGAGTTAAATAGATACAAGTTTATTAAAATGTGCCAAAGAAACCAGAATAAAAATTGTACAGGGTTTTATAAAACTTTAACTGCATTTTTTTTTTTAGTATTTTAATTAGATAAGAACATTCCAATGTTTCAGATTTGGCAGATAAAACTAACTTTTTTGACCAGTTGTAAAATTGTTGCATCCTCCATAAATTTTTTTGAAACTAATTCATTTGTTGAATTTCAATTTTGAGAATACAGTAAGCATATTTTGCATCAAATAACTACTCTGAGAAACCATTAATTTTTGTTTTATCCTATCTAGCGCTATGTATGGTTGACCTGAGTCTTTAAATAATGAAATTCACAATTATGGAAGTTCATCTTTTCGTCACCTAAAGGAAATATATTTACTACAATGTAGTTTTTGCTTTTTTAATACAAGACTGTTTAACAAAGTCGATAGCATATCCTGACACAGATCAAAGTTAATCATATTTTGATTAACATACTGCAGGACCTGTGATAGTCTGAAATAATCTTAGTGAACTCCTGCAAACTTGGGGGAAGTATCTAATAGTAAGGGACTGGGGACAGGTTGAAGAAAATGGACAAGAAGAGGTTCCCTAATAACTATATTGTTCCATAATTGTTTTATTAGTAAGTTCATTATGAAGAATTAGGAAAGTGAAGAATAATTGATACATTTACTGAATAGAAGTGATGGTTAGGGATGAGCTCCAAGTTCATTCTAAAGACAAGTTTGGGTGTTTGTCCAAACACTGGACTTTTATCCTGCTCAGCAGTAGTCAAACTTCTTGTACATTAGCGGATTTTTCTCCAAATATTATATGACAGCTTCCTTGCTCTACTGCCAATGGTTAAGAAAGTGACATTTAATTTTTTCAGTGCCTTGAAAAAGTATTCATACCTCTTTAAAACATTTTCCACATTTTGTCATGTTACAACCAAAAACTTCAATTAATTGTATTGGGATTTTATGTGATAGATCAATACAAAGTGACACATAATCGTGAAGTAGAAGGAAAATGTTAAATGGTTTTCCAATTTTTTTACAAAGAAATATCTAAAAAGTGTGGCAAGCATTTGTATTCAGCACACTCTACTTTGAACTAAACTCTAGCAGAACCAATGGTCTTCAGAAATCACTTAAAGTGGAAGTAAACCCTTCTATAATTTTCAGCCAAGGAAGCTGCCATCTTGGCCTATGTTTAATCTTCAACTGCCGTGGTGCTGCACATGTGATCAGTTATGATACCAGCCATTGGATGGTTTGACAGTTTGGTTGAGAGCACAACCAATGTGACAGTTGGCAATCCCGGCATGCCGGAAATTTAACTGCTTTTTGAAACTGTTAAATCGATGGGTTTACTTCCACTTTAATAAATAAATAGAGTCCACCTATGTGTAATTTAATCTCAGTGGAAATACAACTGTTCTGTGAAGCTCTCTGAGGTTTGTGAGGCCGCGTACACACCATTGATTCTAGTCGGCCTGTTTTCCGATGAGAAACCCGAGCGTCTGTATACTTACCTGTCGCCAAGAATCTTGTCAGGAAAAACAAAAAAAAAATTCCTGACGAGATTCTGGCCTGAGTGTACGAGGCTTGACATCTCTAAATGGAAATTTTATCTCCATTTCTGCAGCTAATTTACTGAGCAAATTTGTTTTCTGTGCCAACCTTACTTTAACATCATTGGAAGTCAGTTGGGGTTTTGCTGTATTTATACTTTCCCCCACTAGTGACAGCTAAGAAGGTGGAGGAGTGGCTGCACAAAACTCCTGTCTGCATTATTCCATTAGTGCATAGCTGAGGTATATGGTTCCTATAAACATTGTTTTCTGAATTTGCATTGAGATATAATATCTGTTTTGCTTTTACTTCTTTTTTTAAATGTAACATTATTAAGTAATTTCTTTTTTTTTTTTCATTTAAATTTAAGTTCTAGAGTGAAAGGGAAAAAATAAAAAGGTTGAGTTGGGCAGAGTGATTAACTTATTTCCAAAATGAACCTTTTCACATTATAAGCAGCAAGATACATTGGGCCAGATTCAGGTACATCTGCGCATTATTGGACCGGCGTAGCGCACCGTCTTTACGTTAGACTTGCGCAGGAAATTGCGCATGCGTAACGTTATTTCAGAGGCGTAAGGCGGAGTATTACAAATTGGGAAGGACGTGGGCGTGTTACATTGAAATGAGCCGTGACCCCATGCAAATGAAGCGCCGGCCGGCTCGCGCATGCGCGCTTGAAGCAGACCATGGTCAGCACCTCTGTGCGCATGCTCACAACTCGGGAACGGCGCAATCAGTGAAATTGGAAGTGGACTAGGGCAACTTAGTGAACTACGCAGACAGCATAAATAGACAGACACAAATGCACTTCCTTTGCAAAAGTACATCCCTTTGTATCCCTCCCTATACAGCAAGGTGCTTTTGTTTATTAGCGTTTGTTTGTTTGTTTGTGATGTGTCTTTGAGATATTTGGGGACTGTTTTGCAGAGTGATTTTTGTCTTTTATGTGTTTTCTTTGTTGTTATTTTGTTTAAATTATATTTTTGCTGGGCATTTTTTATTTTTGCTCGTCATTTATTTTATTTTTTTGGTTCTGTTTGTGTATGATTTTGGAATGTGGGGGTGATATTCCTGCGGGAAAAGGGGTGTCACCCTCATTTGTGGTGGAGAAGTGAAACCCAGGTGCGTGTGAATGGTGTATGAATGTACAGTGACATAATTGGAGCCGTGGCATGGCGTTGCTGCTCACAAGTCCTGCATGGTGGGCTTGTGCCAATCCAATGTGATGACGATGTGATGTGTCTGTGCTAGGGACCACAGTGGTATGCATGCATGCATTCTCATTGTGCCATGATTAATGTGTGTGTTTAACGTGCAAAGATGCCTAATGTGAGCTGGCATGAGATGGGGTCATGAGATGGGGTCCCAGTGCATATGCAGAGTCACCTTGAAGGGAAAAGACAGGAGGATGTTAGTAGTGCATGTGCCCCTTGTGATGTGTGCATCATGGGGGGGGACAGTCATGTCTGCCACCCATGTCACTCACCAACCAGCCAGCTGTCCCCATACATGTTCTGTTCGAAATCTGTGGGGATGGGGCTATGATTGTATATGTAGCTATCATGGGTGTCATGGGTAGTGCCATGTGTTGGGCTGCTGATGTCCTCCTGCAAGGTTGTGGTTAATTCCATGATGGCATGAGGGGTGAATCTGCGAGACACCTCAGAATCACTCATGCCATAGATGTCTATGCATGTGTGATATATCAAGTGAAGCGTGAGGGGCTTGTATCAGATAAGAATATTGTATTAGATTAGATTAAATTGTAAAGTTTATATAAGCAACTAAAAAAAAAAAAACATCTCCGTGCCCTCCTTAGTGCCCTCCTCAGTGCCCTCCTCAGTGCCCTCCTCCTTCTTTGCTCATCTAAGGTCAGTAGTATAGTTATGAGCATGGATGCCACTGGCATGTTGGCATACAGTTTGTTGGGCAACACATGTGACTGCTGAGCTCCTCGCTAACAGTGTTGCTTTATCTGACATGTAGACGTTTTTTCTCTTTTTAGACCAGCTTTTATATGGTCTAATTTTAGACAGGACATTTTGCTGTTGCGCACACTGCGTAGCCTGCGCTGCCCCAACCTTCTTTTGTTTATCCCCGTAAGTCCCTCATTAGCATATTTGACTAGCAAATCAATGGTCTGTCTAGCGCAGTTTTGCACGGACTGATGCGCCTGTCTAACTAAATTACGCTGGACAAAAAAAAGTAGATTTCTTGCGTATCTCGTTTTGGGGATGCCGTGCATCGAAACGCACGCGCACATTTAGACTTACGCACGCGCATCTCCTGTTGCGCAGGCGTAATCGCTCTGTGAATCTGGCCCATTGTATTGATGTTTCTAAGGTGAGTTTTATATTGGGGGACATGGAACAGGAAATAAATGGCAGAAAGCATTAGAAATTTTGTAACAGGTATATTATGAAAATGGTTGGACCGTTTGTATAATCTAACTGAGGTTGTTGAGTGGTCGAATGTAACCCTTATGAAAAAGCAATTTTTCTATACTGAAGTGTTGGAGTATGAAATGTACAGTATATTACCATTACATCTATAGTTTTGACCCAATTATGTTTTAAAAATACTTTGTATTATATTTTAAGGGAAATTATAAGAACTTTTTGTCTGTCACCTTCAAATTAACAATATATAATAATGTTAAAATGCAGATCATGCGTAAAAACACATAAAAATGTATATAAAAAATATTCCACATCAAAGTAAAAGTGCAAAAAACTTCATAAGTGCATTACTTTTAACCTTAACTGGTGGAGGTCCTGTATTCAGGAATTTGTCTAGTACAGCAGTCTCGCACGAATTGCAGCTGAGCATGAGTTCACAATGTTTTATTATTTATAAACATGAGTGTTTGAGTTAAATAGATACAAGTTTATTAAAATGTGCCAAAGAAACCAGAATAAAAATTGTACAGGGTTTTATAAAACTTTAACTGCATTTTTTTTTTTAGTATTTTAATTAGATAAGAACATTCCAATGTTTCAGATTTGGCAGATAAAACTAACTTTTTTGACCAGTTGTAAAATTGTTGCATCCTCCATAAATTTTTTTGAAACTAATTCATTTGTTGAATTTCAATTTTGAGAATACAGTAAGCATATTTTGCATCAAATAACTACTCTGAGAAACCATTAATTTTTGTTTTATCCTATCTAGCGCTATGTATGGTTGACCTGAGTCTTTAAATAATGAAATTCACAATTATGGAAGTTCATCTTTTCCTCACCTAAAGGAAATATATTTACTACAATGTAGTTTTTGCTTTTTTAATACAAGACTGTTTAACAAAGTCGATAGCATATCCTGACACAGATCAAAGTTAATCATATTTTGATTAACATACTGCAGGACCTGTGATAGTCTGAAATAATCTTAGTGAACTCCTGCAAACTTGGGGGAAGTATCTAATAGTAAGGGACTGGGGACAGGTTGAAGAAAATGGACAAGAAGAGGTTCCCTAATAACTATATTGTTCCATAATTGTTTTATTAGTAAGTTCATTATGAAGAATTAGGAAAGTGAAGAATAATTGATACATTTACTGAATAGAAGTGATGGTTAGGGATGAGCTCCAAGTTCATTCTAAAGACAAGTTTGGGTGTTTGTCCAAACACTGGACTTTTATCCTGCTCAGCAGTATTCAAACTTCTTGTACATTAGCGGATTTTTCTCCAAATATTATATGACAGCTTCCTTGCTCTACTGCCAATGGTTAAGAAAGTGACATTTAATTTTTTCAGTGCCTTGAAAAAGTATTCATACCTCTTTAAACATTTTCCACATTTTGTCATGTTACAACCAAAAACTTCAATTAATTGTATTGGGATTTTATGTGATAGATCAATACAAAGTGACACATAATCGTGAAGTAGAAGGAAAATGTTAAATGGTTTTCCAATTTTTTTACAAAGAAATATCTAAAAAGTGTGGCAAGCATTTGTATTCAGCACACTCTACTTTGAACTAAACTCTAGTAGAACCAATGGTCTTCAGAAATCACTTAAAGTGGAAGTAAACCCTTCTATAATTTTCAGCCAAGGAAGCTGCCATCTTGGCCTATGTTTAATCTTCAACTGCCGTGGTGCTGCACATGTGATCAGTTATGACACCAGCCATTGGATGGTTTGACAGTTTGGTTGAGAGCACAACCAATGTGACAGTTGGCAATCCCGGCATGCCGGAAATTTAACTGCTTTTTGAAACTGTTAAATCGATGGGTTTACTTCCACTTTAATAAATAAATAGAGTCCACCTATGTGTAATTTAATCTCAGTGGAAATACAACTGTTCTGTGAAGCTCTCTGAGGTTTGTGAGGCCGCGTACACACCATTGATTCTAGTCGGCCTGTTTTCCGATGAGAAACCCGAGCGTCTGTATACTTACCTGTCGCCAAGAATCTTGTCAGGAAAAACAAAAAAAAATTTTCCTGACGAGATTCTGGCCTGAGTGTACGAGGCTTGACATCTCTAAATGGAAATTTTATCTCCATTTCTGCAGCTAATTTACTGAGCAAATTTGTTTTCTGTGCCAACCTTACTTTAACATCATTGGAAGTCAGTTGGGGTTTTGCTGTATTTATACTTTCCCCCACTAGTGACAGCTAAGAAGGTGGAGGAGTGGCTGCACACAACTCCTGTCTGCATTATTCCATTAGTGCATAGCTGAGGTATATGGTTCCTATAAACATTGTTTTCTGAATTTGCATTGAGATATAATATCTGTTTTGCTTTTACTTCTTTTTTTAAATGTAACATTATTAAGTAATTTCTTTTTTTTTTTTTTCATTTAAATTTAAGTTTATTATAATAAAATAAAGAGCATACAGAGTAATAAACGTAATAAAATAAATGCATCAGGAAACATCGTGTTGACAATTATAGTAGTAAAAAATAGATTACATTTCTTAACTAGATTTCCCCCTCTCCTCCCTCCCCCCCCCCCCCCCAATGTCCCAACTATATACCTGGTAAGTTTAACATGGGAGTGTAAACGTGTATAATCAGGAGGGATGGGAATCAGTAGAGGAAGCGACAACATTTTAGGGCTAAAATTCCCTGTTTACTAAGCAATCTATAAAACTTTTATTATAAGCTGAGATCATAAAACTAAAATATATGTAAGGAATAAATCATACCGAACCGTGGAGAGGATAGGTTTCCGGGAACATCCCCTCCCCCCGACACCCCCACCGGGAGCAATCTGTGTCGAGGAGGGGGGGCAGCCCCCCCCCCCACCCAGCCCCCCCTTGATGACAAAAAAATTGGATCCAAATGTTGTCCAGAGAAACATCTCTCAATCAACTCTTAACTTATAAACCAAAAAGGAGACAAGGAATTTAATACATACATCCAGTTAAACTAAATCAGCACTAGGCTGAGACCAGTGGAGAATATGATATGTAATGAATATCTCCTGTTCAAGAGAAAAAATAAGAATAAAGAAAAGAGAGGGGGAGAAGGAGGAAAGAGGAAGGAGAGGAAAGGGAAAGGGAGGGTGGGCCTACCTGCCATAGGATTACATCAGTCTGAGTCCAGAGCCAAAACTAAACTTACATGTTGTGGGAGATTCCCATGTAAATCAACCAAGGTTCCCAAATTTCAGTGAACTGGGTAGAGGTATCTAACATAGAGTTAATTATTTTTTCCTGTTCCATAATCCATGTAACCTTTCTCTTCATGTGTAAAATGGAAACAGACGGTTTCTTCCATGCAGCCGCTAAAGTGATTCTGGCGCCAGTCAGTATAAATAGAATCAGCTGTCTAATGGCCTTGGAACTCTGTGGTATTAGACCATTCAATAAGGCTATTGCAGGAGATTGATGGAGGTTACAACCGGTAACTCTCCTGATAATCTGGAATACCCTGTTCCAGAATCCCCGTATCCTAGGGCGCTCCCACCAAGTATGGATCATGGTGCCTATTCCTTGACAACCTCTAAAGCATAGTGGTGAGGATGACGGATACATGGTGGCCAATTTGAATGGGACCAAGTACCATCTAGTGAACATTTTTATATTAGCTTCAATGAGGGATGGACTCTTAAAACCCTTAAGAGATCTAGAGTAGTTTTTTTGCCAGTCCACCAAGTCCCAGTCCTCTTGAAGCTCTCTTTCCCAAGCTAGCATATGAGGTAATTTTATGTTATTTGATGCAAGAGATTTGTAGATGATAGAGATAATACCTTTCCTATTCTGAGCTTGTTCGCATTTGTGTTCATATGGGGTCAAAAGGCCAGAAATTGTTTTATCGTTCCAAAGTTTCTGAGCAAAGGTATGTATTTGGTGTAATCTGGATCTTTCAGAGGGGGGGGGGGGCAAAGGTTGTCTATAAGGAATTGCTCAGGAAGAGGACCTGTGTGTTGAAAGAAACGACCAATGCGGTACACCCCCCTATCAAGCCACCATTTGAAGGAGTCCACTTCCGTTTTGGGGCAGAAAGATGGGTCGAGAAAGATACTTGACAAAGGTTTGCCTCTAGAAATTAAGAGTGGATTGCTTTTAAGTGAATCCCATAATACCAATGCTTGTGATAGGGTGGGGGATAGTATAGGGGGTCTACTTTTAGGAGGGTGCCACATGAGTTCTTCGATTGTGGATAATGGGGAAGCCTGTTCTTCTATTTCTATTCAATCTGGGCGATCATTTCTAAGGTAAACCTCCGATAATTGCGCTAAACTCGCGGATTGATAATACCATAACAAGTTTGGCACTCCTAGACCTCCCTGTTCAGGTAAGTTAAACAGACTACGAGAGGGAAGACGGGGTCCCTTTTTGTTCCAGATAAACTTGGTGATTTTACCTTGAAAGGATTTTAGATGGCTTTTTATTATCGGGATCGGAAGGGATCGAAAAAGATATAGAAGTTTCGGGAGGAGAGTCATCTTGGTAGAATTAATTCTGCCGATCCAGCCTATTTTCTGCGCTCCCCATTCGGTAAGGTCCTTCTCGAGTTTCCTATACATAGGAGGGTAATTGGCTAAGTATAAATTCTGGAAATTTGGGGTCAGGTTGATACCTAAATAGTTAGAGTCCCATTTGAAAATATATTTGTTTCTCAAGAGGGACACTGTGGGTTCTGAAAGAGAAATATTAAGGGCCCTAGATTTAGGCATGTTTACCGTGAGACCCAAGACTTTAGAGAACTCGTCTAGCAGGGAGAAAATTTCCGGAAGGGAGGAGACGGGAGGGGTCACGAAGAGTAGCAAATCATCTGCGAATAATGCGCATTTGTGTTCTTTTTTATTACAATGAACTCCCCTGATATTCGCGTTATCTCGGATGGCTATGGCCAGAGATTCAATAACAATAGCGAATATCAGAGGAGATAGAGGGCAGCCCTGTCTTGTGCCTCTTTGGATATTTATAGATTCCGAGAATATGCCTTGTAACCGGATTTTAGCTTCAGGGGAGGAATAGAGAGCGGAGATGATTCCTAAAAATTTAGAACCAAACTCCCAACGATTCAAAACAGAAAACAAAAATGGCCAAGATACTGAATCAAAGGCTTTCTGGAGATCAAGTGAGAGAAGCATACCTCTTTGTCTAGTGCTTCCAGACCACCCCGAGTACATTAAAGAGATAAGATCAATAGCTCTCCTGATCTGGTCCGGGCCTTGTCTCCCTGTGATAAAACCTACTTGATCTTTGGATATGTATTGACCTAAGAAGGCAGACATCCTATTAGCTATTATTTTAGTAAGTATTTTTAGGTCGTTATTAATGAGGGATATCGGTCTATAGTTCTCTACTAGGCTATGATCTTTATCGGGTTTCGGTATCAACGAAATATAGGCCAAATTAAGTTGTTTATCTATAGGGGAGCCCTCAGTCAAATGATTGTAAAATCGTGCTAGGTAGGGTGATAGAATGATAGGAAATGTTTTGTAGTAAGACCCTGAGAATCCATCAGGGCCAGGAGCTGTGTTTAATTTTAAGTTTTTGATCACTGACATAACTTCCTCAGCTGAAATGGGTGCCTCCATCAACTCCTTGTGAACTTTTGTCAACCTGGGAAGATTCAGGCTGTTCAAATATTCACCTATTTTGTCCGAAGAAAAGTTACTATCCTTAGCATAGAGCTTGGAATAGAAGTCGTGGAAGGCCCCCATCGCCCGCCGAGGATTTAGGGTAAGGGTACCATCTGCCATTTTTATCTTGGGGATGGTTCTCGATTTAAATCTGGGAGATAGTTTGCGTGCTAGCATTGGACCTATTTTATCCTTTAAATGGTAGAACCTGGCACCTGTCCATTTTAGATCATTTTCTGATTTATTTTGCTGTCAGAGCTAGGTTTAAGGCAGAGCGATCTAGCAGCGTCAAGATCGTGGGTGGGAACGCTGAGAGGGTCTAATTTATGTTTTCTACGTAACTCTGAGTAGGTCTCTTCCAATTTCTCTATGGTCAATTTCTTTTGTCTTCTAAGTTTGGCTGCAATTTGTATTATTTTTCCCCTAACCGTAGCTTTATGGGCAGCCCATAAGGTTTCGGGGGATATATCTTTAGTATCGTTAATTTCAAAATATTCCTTTATGGATTGTTCAATTTCTGCCATGAGAGTGGGATCTTTTAAGATCGACTGGTTAAGTGTCCAGTGAGACATTTTATGAGTTGTGTCCTCTTTTCTCAAGGTTAATAGAACCATGGAGTGGTCTGACCAAGGGACATCCTTTATAGTGGATTTAGAGGCTGCTGGGACATGATAGTTGGATATTAATATATGGTCTATGCGGGAGTACGATTTGTGAGGATTAGAATAGTGGGTGTAATCTTTAGTTTTCGGATTTAATTCTCTCCAAATATCGGTCAATCGGGATTGATGAAGCATGCGAGCTACTTGTGTGCTAATTTTGGTTGGCCTTATGAGTTTATTATTATTTGGTTTGGATTTATCTAAGCCCCAATCGAAAGCCAGGTTGGAGTCTCCTCCCATGATAATGATGCCCTCCATAAGAGGATGGAGGACCTCAAGCATCTGAGAGAAAAACGTCTTCTGTCCCCTATTGGGGGCGTAATAGGAGACAAACGTGTATAGCTTCTCGTCAAGAGTTCCTTTTACCAAAATAAATCTGCCTTCCGGGTCTCCATATTCCTTTAGTAAATTAAAATTACAAAATTTGGATAACAATATAGCCACTCCTTTCGTCTTGTTTTCCGCGTTGGATAAATAGAATACTGGGAAGTGGGAGTGTAGGAATGAGGGGGAGTACCGCCTTGGGAAGTGTGTCTCCTGCAGGAGCACTATATCTACATGAAGCGCCTTGTATGCCTGGAGGGCTTTTCGTCTTTTAATAGGAGAGTTCAACCCCTGGGTGTTGTGTGTCACAACACGCAGGGGTTTAGTAGTGTTATTTGAGACAGCCATGGGTCGTAAAGAGTGTTATGGACAGATCGTGTCTTGCAGACTGAGTCCATAGCTCAGAAGACACCTGTGATGGCAGGTAGGCCGGGAGGGAGGGTGGGAAGGTAAAGGGGGAAAAGAAGGGGAGAATAGATACATGGAAATAAAGGCAAAAATGGTAACAACAAAGCAAGATGTAGTATTGCAAAAGGTCAAACCATGACCCAGATTGAAGGAAGGGAAGTTTGCTCCTTCCTTCAATCAAACAGAATTTATTAGAGTAGTCCATTTAGAGGACTAACTTCCTACTTGTCAGGGCGACAAAGTGTCGCTCCAAGAAGTAGGTTGAGGCTCAGGGCCTCACCGCCAGCTGTCAGCGACAATCAAAAAGTTCATGAATTAAATTTTGAAAAACAAAGGGTTGATCCCCCAAAAATAACAATTGAAGAGATAGTACCTCCCCCCCCAAAAAAAAAATAATAATAATTTTTTAATACCATAGGAAAAAATAAAAATTGTAGAACCATATGGGTAAGTAGATATTGAAAAACCACAAGAGTAAATAAATAAATTATATAAGTGAGCCAGTAAATATTAACTCTTACTCTACCAGAAAACCTTAAAAAGTAATTTGATCAAGAATTGAGAAACAATTCATATTAAAAGAAGGCCTATTGGGGAAGAAAAAAAAATAAAAAAATAAAAAAAAATACACAACAACTTATATAAATGGGGGATGGACACCACCGGAGCTAAGATTAAATCATTTCAGTTCATGTTTAGTAGAGTTATTTTAGACTTTCCTGTGTTTGACTCTATTCCAGGGATTTGAGGTTGGACTATTGGGTGTATTTCTTTTAGCTGAGGTTTGTTGCGGTGGTAAAGTGTCCATGGCTGGTTCATGTGAAATAATTTTCAGGTCTAGTAATAGTCTTTCACCTTCTTGAAAGTTGTGTACTACGTGGAGTCTGCCGTTATAGTTGAATTTTAAGGCGAATGGGAAGGCCCATTTGTATTTAATGTCTTTTTTCATGAGGGCAGAAAGTAGTGGTTTCATCGCTTTCCTCTTCTGAATGGTGTAGGGAGATATGTCTGAAAATATTTGAATCGTTGCACCTTGATATTGAAGGTTTTCTTGTTGTCGAGATTTTTTCATCACCTCGTCTTTGGTGGAGTAATAGTGAGGCTTTACTATCACATCTCTCGGTAAGCCGTCTTTTCTTGGTGGGCCTAGGGATCTATGTGCTCTGTCTAATTCCATTTTGTGAATAGGCATGGATGGGATCAGGATTTTTATGATGTCCTGTATAGCTGAGTGTACATCTGTGATGGACTCAGGTAGCCCCCTGAGCCTGAAATTATCCCTCCTTGATCTGTTCTCCAAATCATCTATTCTGGCCTGGGCCGCCTCCAGTTGTTCTTGCAGGTGTTGTATGTGGTCAGTATTTTGTTCGATTCTAGAGACATTAAGATCCAGTTTCCGTTCTATGGATTCAATCCTGTTTCCAAGGCTTTGGAAGTCGGCCCTGATGTCCTTAGTGATTCTTTCAGCGTTCTGGGCGAGGCCCCTATCTAGCATTTCCGATATCCTGTTGAATAAGTCAGTAACATTGAAGGGGCTTCAGGGGAGTGTTCAGTATTAGAATGGATGTAGATAGGGTTTTGAGAAGGGGCCTCAGAAGGGGTTAATTGACCCGACATTGTGGATATTATTCCTTCTTTAACAACAGACGAGTATAGCGCTGTATGTGATATAGAGTCTGATGAAGGGGGTGGTGAGATGGCTAACAGGTGAGATGAGATTTGTTTGACAGACATAGAATTTTCGGTAATTTCCAGCGTATGTGTCTGGAGTTTGGAGTCCATGTTTTTAAGAGATTCCTCGACGGCTAAAGTTTTAATAGTATTCTTGTTCTTCTTGTTTCGCTTTCCCTTCATGTGTTGAATGTGTAGCAGAATATTTGCACCCACATGAGTCAAAGCTAAGTGAATATTAGGGTCGGCAGATTTATTAAGTATCCTGAATCAACCATTGAGAGGAGCATGATATTGTAGTGCTCAGTAAATACCTGGGTACCAGGGCTTGTAGTCAAACTGTGAAAACTGTCAAAATCTGTTATAGGTGGAGTCCCTGTTTAATATAATAAGTGGGTGTCATTACTGTAGATGGGGGGGGATCTAAGATCTTCAAAAAAAATTTGTCATCAGACACCCGACGGTGAGTGGTGGGTCTTCCCTAAGTCGCCACCTTAAAAAGTATCCCTGAAATGAATTATAGTAAGTGACTTGCGATTATTGCAGATTAAGTAAGATATTGTTGAATGAAAGTTTTCCTCTTAAGATTGCAGCCTTAAAATTATGTGGTGTATATTTCTTCAGGTGGTAGACTTAATCTGAGAGGCTGTAATGTACTCTGACAGGGGGGGGATTATGGACTGAGAATCTTGAGGAGCGATGCTGAGGAAACCACTAGTTTCCTGTCTCTGTGTATTGTATCCACTCCTTTATGCTGTCACCTTAATCTAGCCAGGTGTGAGGGCTAGTCAGGGGTTCTCAGTGTGGAAGAGTGTCCTGAGGAGATTTGACAGAGACTAGTGATATCCCCCCTGGTAGGGATCTGCAGTATGTGGTTATCTCCAGTGGAAATTACCTCACATATGAGCTGCTGTATTTGCAGATACCCCAGAGTCTTTTTCCTTTTTTTTTCCTTTTTTTCTTTCCCCTTCTTCCTCTCCCCTCTTAGGTTAGTTATTAAATAGTACTGTCTAGGTCACTTGTTGTGCTGACAGGGTGAAACAGAAATGACAATGGGGTTTGAGTGCAGGTATAGAGATGGAGGGGGGAGGAGGCTGCTAGAGGGCTGAGAGTGTAGCAAAATGGATGCAGCTCACGTCCACAGTTATGGCTCAGTCCATACAGGGCGCTCTGGATGTAAAAGAGATTGTTGTTACCTCACATCTAGGAATTGTTTTAACAGGGGCTGTGGTGTGGCTCCTGTCCGTCTGTTAGGACATGCTGTGGCTCCCTCTCCTCACTCAGCCCGTCCCCATCTAGATGTGTATTAAGTAATTTCTAACTGACAATCTGATGCGTCTTAATTAGAGGCTTTTAATTGTTGACCTTCAATGGATCAAACAAATGGAACAATATTTGAACATTTTGTTCTTAAAGGATTTCCTGGTAATCCTGTACTACAGAAAATAACATTTGTAGCACTGTTGATGGCCTACCTTATTTCAATAGCTCCTAATAATTGTTATCATTTGTAGAGATCATCGTCTTCACTCTACTATGTACTTATACCTGTTCTGCTTGTCTTTTGCTGACCTATTTACGGTTTCCTATGTGATTCCTAAGTTGCTAGCAGTACTTGTTGGTGAAAATACAATTTCTAAAATAGGTTGTTTCACACAATCCTATTTATATTACTTCACATCCACTGCAAATATCCTCATTTTGACTGTAATGTCCATTGATCGTTTTGTGGCTATCTGTTACCCACTCAGATATTCCTCTATTATGAGAAATAGTATTTGTATAAGACTAGTAATTGGCTGCATCATTACTCCATTTTTATGTCTTTTGTACCCCACAATAGTTATAAGTAATCTTCCATTTTGTGGCCATGT
This sequence comes from Rana kukunoris, assembly GCA_029574335.1. NCBI lineage: Eukaryota > Metazoa > Chordata > Amphibia > Anura > Ranidae > Rana > Rana kukunoris. Next base: position 8,434 of record JAJQKJ010000073.1, on the reverse strand, counting down.
GGTGGACCACTTCTTTTGTGAGAGTGCAGCTATACTAAAGCTGGTATGTGTAAATATAAGTTTACTTCAACTGAATTCAATCTTTTCATCTGTGATTATTCTTATTGGATGTTTTACCGTTACTGCAATATCTTATTTTTTCATTGTGATCACCGTAATAAGAATGCCAACTGATACAGGAAGACGGAAGACCTTCTCAACATGTCTGTCTCACCTCACCATGCTAGCAATAGTTTTTGGTAGTTCCATATTCATTTTAATAAGACCTCCTAAGGAGTATGCCATGGAAAAAGACAAACTAGTGAACCTGATTAGCACTGTTCTTGCCCCTTTACTAAACCCTTTTATTTACACAATACGAAATCAGACTGTGAAGGTTTGCATTCGAGACGCTATGGAATGTTCAAAAATGCTTCAGTAACAAGGAAAAACTGGTCTTCATATTTTAATAGCTTATGTTGTATATTATTATTTAGAATTTGCTGGATAATATGGATGAGGTTTAGGTTTGCCGCTAGCATGGAACTGAGGTGAAGCTTTTGGGTTCCAGATACACAAACCTGGTGATTTTTGTCCAGATTCACTTGTGAGAAATTTAAACCAAATGCATTGCATAACTTTTGAACTATGGCCAGAAGAGAGCCAATAAAAAGGCCCATTCCTCTTTAAAACTGTCCTACTGCTGGCTAATTTTACATTACTGTATCACAATGCTCCTACACCCTTGAGGTCCTTTGTTAGCACCAGCATCTCCCTAGTCTTTTTCGGGTTCCAGTCTTTGGACAACTTATTATGCCAATGCAGCATGACGTTACTCCTATGCACAGAAGTGCAGTCATCCAGGCACACAGGAAGTGTGACAGAATGTAAATGGAGCTTTTTATACACAGCTCAACGCACATCCTATAGGGCAGTGATGGCGAACCTTGGCACCCCAGATGTTTTGGAACTACATTTCCCATGATGCTCATGCACTCTGCAGTGTAGTTGAGCATCATGGGAAATGCAGTTCCAAAACATCTGGGGTGCCAAGGTTCGCCATCACTGCTATAGGGCATTGTGAAAATGCCTGGTGAGCGTATTTTATCGCTTGTTTTTTTCTGAAATAAAGAGCCTGTTGTTAGAAAATTGTATTTTTTTCAACTTTAGTTTCATTTTAATGACAGCTTGATAGAAATTGCCCAGCGGCAAGACAATATTGCATCAACAAGAACAAGGACAGCCACAGTGCACTATTAGCCAATTTCTAGCTGTCCAACAAAGCAGGCTTATTACTGTTTGATGAAAATCATGTATCACTGCTACTTAGTGAGTTATATGTCACCACCAGGTGATTGGACACTGGCACACCCTAATTGCAAGAGAATTTCCCCTCTATATAACCCCTCCCATATGGAGAGTATGGAAGGGGTCTTCGTCGCCCCTATGCGCACACGCGGGGAATGCCCTTTTCCCTATGGGAGCAGCAGGGGAGGGGCGTGGTTGCCGTTAGTGTGCATGTGCGGCGTGTACAGCGATCTACAGCGCAGGCACAGGGCAGGTGTTATTTAAAACCCCAGAGGCCAGGAGACCTGTAAAGCAGTGGGATACAGAAGCCTTTGGGGCATGTACGCAGCTTTTGAGGATTGGATTCAGGCACAATAAGACACCTACTGTCAGGATCAGTGTCTAAAGGTGACCAGACACGTATGCTACACAAGGGAACAAAGACCAAACAAAGGATATATATGTTAAGTGATATTTATTTACAGTGAAACACAGCAAACAACAAACACAGCACACAGTAAACGTGAAGATAAACAAACTCCAAAAGACTAATAAAAAAAGAACCTAATTAAATACAAAAACTATCTAAAGGACAAGGGTACAGGGAAACGCACAGAGAGGAAGGAAAACACCGCTCCAGGTGGGTCTCATGTGCAATAATGGAAACTCCCAGAAGATCCAGGTGCTGGCAACGCACTAAGCACATACAAGAATTCCAAAGGATTTGGACAGCCGCACTCCGAAATGACTTGAGAAGTCGTCTTTATTGTAAAAAATTGTATACAGTAGCATGCAGCCAGGAGGGGACAGCTGATGCTAGTGTTTAATCATGGCTTGGGAAATGCACGGAAGTGGAATCTTATCACGGTACTAGAATAGAAGCAAGGCAGGGGGAGGCAGGAACAAGGCAGAGAGGTACAAACTGAATCAGGCACATGCAGCAAGGAAGGGACCAGCATCGTGACACACTGGGGGAAGGGAGGAGCAGCCTTAAATATCCACCTGGCAGCTGGAGCCAGATGTATCTGATCAAAACCTGCTGGCCTCTGGGAGACACCCACTGGTGGACATTGGAACGGCAGTCATCTGCAAAGTGAACCCCAGTGCCACCAGCAGGTGAACTGAACCCTGACACCTACTTAGCATCAGGCTGTGCAGATTAGCAGGCATTTGTTTATTGCCACACTAGGCTCAGTAGTTGATGCACTTGTGTTAGTACCTCTGATTTTGGGCTTAGGACTATGTCTCCCTGTTAAAGGGGTTCAGGGGCAGGGAAAAGGGGCACTAAAGTGTTGCCATCTGGATCTGGGGGTTCTAGACATGCCTGCATGATACCAGCCTCCCATGAGAGACCTGAGGCATCCACATAGGATGAGCTATTGCCCCTGCCAGGTATTGCAGCCTCTCCCAACATGGCAGCTTCTGCATATGTCACTGAAGACGTTCTAGCAGCAGCATTGGTTGGTTTAGAAGGGAGGTTAGATGCTTTAATTTCAGCATCCTCACAGAAGAGCAAAACATGAGGGTAGATCCCCTTCCTCTGCTTTGGGGTCCCTTTCAGACAATCAACAATCTGATGAAAATTATGATGGTGATGAATCTGGGGACTAGGATCAGGGGTAGTCGGATGAGTCAGGGGATGAGGAGAAGATCCCTTCTTCCTCTCAGGCTCTAGGAATACAGGTGCAGTACTACACAGAAGTTGTGCGTGATGCGTGCAAACTGCCCTCCACTGAGGCAGCCGGGTCTCTCCTTTTCCCTCATTGAGGTCTTTAAGGTCCCCACAAGTTGCATATACCTTCCCAGTCCATCCTTTACTGGAAAGGCTTATGTATGCTGACTGGGATCACCCAGATAAGCTGTTTTCTCCCAATAAGTTTTCCCTTCTTTATCCAATGGAGGAAAAATTCACCACGACATGGAGTTTTCCAGCAATAGACGCAGCCATTTCTTACGTTAATAAAAGTCTGACATGTCCTGTGGACAATGCTCAGGAGATCAAACTGAGAAAAGGCTGAAGTCTTTGTCTAAATCCTCCTTTATTATGGCTGGCGCTGTTACCCAACCGTAGCGGCAATTGGTATGTGTCAGTTCTTAAAAAATCAGATGAAGCAGGTGATTAAAATGCTTCCTGCTGAACAGGCCAGAGCTTGGGTGAACCTACCTAAGGCTTTATGTTTTGTGGTGGATGCTATTAATGATTCAATTCAGCAAGCATGCCGCCTTACTCTCCTGCTGGTACACATGCGCAGGATTCTTTGGCTAAAACATTGGTCAGCTGAAGCTCCGTGCAAAAATCTTTTGGCTGGAATCCCTTTTCATGGGGAGCACTTATTTGGAGATGATCTGCATTAATATATCCAAAAGATTTCTAGTGGTAAGACTACTTTGTTGCCAGTTAAGAAAAATAGTAAATGTCCCTCTTTTAAAGTTCTCTTTCCCAAGCCCCAGGAGTTAGTCTCCAGGCAGTAGCGACGGCCTCCCCAACCAAGTGCAAGAGGAAAGGCACAGGGACAAAAGAAATCTTGAGGTTAAAGTTCTGCAAAACAGAACCCCAAGACCTCCTTATGAATAGGAGCCCCGACTCGACCAAGTGGGGGAAAGACTCCTGCGATTTTCAAGGGCTTGGCAGGAAGAGATTCAGGACAAGTGGGTAATCTCCACAGTATCTCTGGGTTACAGGCTGGAATTTTGTGGGGGTCCGGCCATCCCGTTTCCTCAGGTCAAGCATTCCCAAAGATCCGGTAAATAGAGGGCCCTTGTTTCTGGCATTGGATCCTCTGTTATCCCAAGGGGGTAATCATAGAGGCTGTCCCAGAGGAGCAAGGCTCTGGGTTTTATTCAGATCTCTTAACGGTTCCAAAACGGAGATGTCAGACCCATTCTAGATTGCCAAAAAATAAAACATTTCTGAGCATTCGCTCTTTTCGCATGGAGTTAATCTGCTCAGTGGTCTCCATCCTACAAGGGGGAGTTCCTGGTATCAATAGACATCAATAACGCATATCTACATGTGCCAATTTGTCCCGCTCACCAAAGATTTGCGGTAGAACAGTGCCACTTCCAGTTTGTGGCTCTACCCTTTGGTCTAGCTACTGCACCTTGGGTATTCACCAAGGTTCTAGCCCTGCTCCTGGCAAATCTGAGGGCTCAGGGCAAAGCATTAACAGCGTATCCAGACAATTTACTACTAGTGGAACAGTCGGTTGTACGATTAAACCACAATGTGCTCAAAACTGTGAAATAACTAGAGCGCCTAGGCTGGGTCCTCAACCTAGAAAGGTAATCTTTGCAGCCCCTAAGAAGATCATAAGAAGTCTAAATTTGATCATTTGGCTGTTGAGACCTACATCTTGAAAGGTCGTGGACACTTGGGTCCAGTTCTCTCCACTCTCATTAATGCTAGGAAGCCAGCCTCCAGGCAAATATATTACAGAATCTGGAAGGTGTATGTTTCCTGGTGTGAATCGGGGGTTGGCATCCTCGAAAGTATGTCATTGGTAGAGTTCTTGCCTTTCTACAGTTGGGGGTAGAACTTAAGCTGGTCTTGCCACTCATTTCTTGGTTCGGTCCTTTATTCAAGGAGTGTTGCGTTTAAGGCCACCAGTTAAGTTTCTCTTGTGCCCATAGGATTTAAAAAAAAAAACTTTTGAACCAATGCACCATATTCCTTTGGTTTTGTTAACAAGAAAATTGGTCTTGCTATATCCTCTGCTAGAAGGGTATAGGAGTTAGCGGCTTTTTCCAATAAAAAAGCCCTATTTAATTATTTGCGAAGATAGGGTGGTATTGCATCCCCATCCAACTTTTCTGCCTACGGTGGTTACAGGATTTCATCTGAATCAGGATGTGGTCCTACCGCCTGTTATACCTAAAGGGTTCCACATGTACTGGCACTTTAAGGCTGGCTCCACCCAGCAGTGATGACAAGGGTCAAGCAGCCATCTTAGAGAGTGCACATGTAGGAAGCAGAGATATGTACTGTCCTGAGATGCATGTTGCAGTGTACAGCCTGTTCTGAAATAAACATCCATTGCTCCAGCCCAGAGTCTTGTGTCTCTCACAACACACAAGACACGACACCGCCCTTTTGTCCACAGAAGAAAGATTGTTGCATTCTAAAAGCAATGGCTCAGATACGGAAAACTGATGTTTTGTTTGTGCTGCCAGAAGGTCCAAGAAAGGGCCGGGCAGCGTAAATATTTACTATCTCTAAGTGGATTTGGCAAGTCATTGTTCAGGCCTATGGTTTGAAGAAGAACATTCCTACTTTTCGTGTGAAAGCACACTTGACCAGAGCAGTAAGTGCTTCATGGGCAGTGCATCACCAGGCCTCCATGGCTCAGATCTGCAAGGCTGCAACCTGGTTTTCAATCTATATGTTCACGAAATTCTATCAAGTGGATGTAAGGGGGCATAAAGATACCACTTTCAGGTGCAGTGTGCTGTAGGCAGCAGTATAGATCTTCTTGTCCAATGGCGGTCTGCTTTTTGATCTGTGTCTCCCTCCCGTGAAGTTAAGCATTTCTCTAGTACATCCCACTAAGTAATTAACAGAGCTCTGTGTCCCGTGATGTACAAAAAAGAAAATAGGATTTTTAAAACAGCTTACCTGTAAAATCCTTTTCTTGGAGTACATCACGGGACACAGAGCTCCCACCCCTCTTATTTTGAATATGTATATATATATTTATACTGGGATGCTTATTGCTTTGCTACAAAAACTCTACATATGGGAGGGGTTATATAGAGGGGAACTTCTCTTGTAATTCGGGTGTGCCAGTGTACAATCACCTGGTGGTGACATATAACCCAGTAATTAACAGAGCTCTGTGTCCAGAGATGTACTCCAAGAAAAGGTTTGTACAGGTAAGCTGTTCAAAAAATAAAAATAAATTCAAATTCAAATGAATCCGATTAGGATGCTGCTGCTGAAAGTAAAGCACGCTAATTATAAAAGGAAAAAAAAAAAATCATCATTCATTGAATTTGATGTAAACAGGAATAAAAACATACTCTAAGTACACATTAAAGGGGTTGTAAAGGTAAATGTTTTTTCACCTTGATGCATCCTATGCAGTTAGGTGAAAAAACATCCGATGGCACTGCCCCCCCGAACCCCCGTTTTACTTACCTCACCCCTCGAAAGTCCCGCACTCGTCCCTGTTATCCATTTTCGGTTCCCAGCCTGGCTGTCGATTGGCTAGGCTGGACGGTTTGATAGCAGCGCAGCCATTGACTGGCGCTGCGGTCAATCACATCTGACGACACGGCGCGCCAGGGGCGGGGCCGAGTGATACAGTAGGCGGCTATGCCCGTCGCTGTATCACTGGAGCGCTCGCACGTGCAAAAGCTTCCACCATGCTAGGTGGAAAGCTCTTGCGAGGAGGAGCCAAACAGCCGCCGAGGGACCCCAGAAGACAGGGTTTGGGGACACTCTGTGCAAAACGAGCTGCACAGTAGAGGTAAGTATTACATGTTTGTTATTTTACAAAAAAATATATTTTTCCTTTAGTGTTCCTTTAAGGTTGGGTTCACACTGAATTTTTGGCTGAATTCAGATCTCAAACAGAACAAAAAATGCACAGGACTCACCGGAGCTCCATAGAGAAACGGTCACAATCTCTTGTTTTCCAAAGACTTCCTGGTGACATTATACAACAGAAAATCATATTTGCAGCACTATTGATGACCTATCTTATTACAAGGGCTGGAAACTTAATAATTATTTGTAGTGAATATCATTTCCATCCTCCTATGTACTTCTTCTTTATGTGCTTGTCTTTTACTGACCTACTTATAGTTTCTTTTTGTGATTCCTAAGTTGCTAGCAGTGCTATTTATATTACTTAATATCCATCACAGTCCACAGGGCTACCTTAATTTGACTGTAATGTCCATTGATCACTGTATGTTATTTGTTACCTTCTCAGATATTCATGAGAAATAGTATTTGTATACAACAAGTGATTGGCTGTGTAATGCTATCGGTAACCAGTCTTGGCACATTTGGCTCTACTGATGCCCACTCAGTGATAAATGTCTCAGGTACATTCCTTCTCAGAAAGTCCTTTTTCCCGGGTGGTGTTTTTTGCTCCTAAGCAGTAGTCTCCTCAACCATGACAGAACGTAGATCTGTCTGTTTACATTGACAGACCTCCATTGTGTGTCTTTCAGGAGCGATCGTGAGTGCCCGGTGGACGTGCATCGCTCCGTCATCACGCGCATGCTCACTAGTGCTCTTAAAGCGACGATGTACAGCTATGAGCACCAGTCACTTTGAATACATTTTAGAGGTTTTAATAATGCACGTGCATGAAGAGTGGGAAGGAGGGTGGAGTGAACTCAGGATACCTTAGGGTTCCATTAAAGTGTAACTCCACCTTTGTTGGGAAAAAAATATTCCACTCTGGGTGATCGATGTACATTGCAAGGATTATAACAACCTTTGTTGCAGATTCCATCCCTTTTTTTATTCTGAAGTAATCATTGTGTGTTTGTCTGTGCCTCTTCACTAAGTGGGTCTTTCATAATTAACTGACAGGTGTGCAGCTGCAGGGCACTAATGAGGAAATATGCTGGGCCTGCATCCCTTTAGACGTGCTTCTATTGAAAGCATGTCTCCAAAAATATTTTTTTCTTGCAGGCGATGCCTGAAATCTGACTTGTATCTTAAGCATACTTCTTTGGAAATTTGTGAACCAATCACACATGCAGGAAATTATGGCCTAGATTCACAAAGCGATTACGCCTGTGTAAATGTTGTTAGACAGGAGTAATTTCGATTTACGAGCGTTTTTACGCTAGTCGAAATCCTCAAACCATGAAAAGACACCTCTGCTTGAAATTTCGACTTTATTACGTGTTAGTACGCCTTCAGATCTACGCTGCCTGAAAATTGCGGCCACTGGGCGGACTTCCTGTTGTTTTTCACCTTCATGGTATGCTAATGAGCTTTTGCCTGGAATTCCACAAAATTTCGCCTCCTCAAACGCAATCTCTTACGGCAACCTTTAGTCACTTTTTTTTTCCGTTTCACTATACCAGCTTTTTGCTGGGTCTAATATTAGACATGCCCATGTTAAGTATGGCCGTCGATCCCCGCGTCGAATTTCAACGTTTTTTCGATTTCTTTATATATTTTTTAAGCGGTAGTCGTCCGGGAATT